>JAUUTY010000201.1:0-229839 GCA_030979885.1 Lolium multiflorum | reverse complement strand
TTATTACTACCGTTGACAAAATTGTTTCTATGTTTTCAAAACAAAGCTCTAGCACAAAAATAGTAATCAATGCTTCCCTCTGCGAAGGGCCAATCTTTTACTTTATTGTTGAGTCGGTTTACCCACTTCTTTCTATCTTAGAAGCAAACACTTGTGTTAATTGTGTGCATTGATTCTTACATGTTTACTTATTGCACTTGTTATATTACTCTATGTTGACAAATATCCATGAGATATACATGTTACAAGTTGAAAGCAATTACTGAAACTTAATCATCCTTTGTGCTTCAATGCATTCTACTCAGAATTTATTGCTTATGAGTTATCTCTTATGCAAGTCTTATTGATACTTGTTTGAAAAGTATTATTCATGAAAAGTTTTTCTATATGATTCATTTGCTTGATCATTATCTTTGTTAGCAATCTTTTGTTCAGATCGCTCCATTCATCTCATATGCTTTCTGATAATGTTGATGGGTCATGTTGGTAGCATGTACTTGAGGAAATTATTTGTGTTATAAGTTTGCCTGCTAGAGACCAGTAGGAACTAAGCAGGGATGCTTGATACGTCTCAACGTATCTATAATTTCTTATGTTCCATGCTACTTTTATTACAATACTTAGTGTTTTACACATACTTTACTGCGTTATTTTTACATTTTCCGGCACTAACCTGTTAACAAGATGCCGAGGTGCCAATTCTGCTGTTTTCCGCTGTTTTGGTTTCAGAAATCCTAGTAAGGAAATATTCGGAATTGGACGAAATCAACGCCAGGGACCTATTTTTACAGAAGTCCGAAGAAGAGACGAAGTGGGGCCACTGAGCGACCAGAACCTGTTGTGTGGCTGGGCACAGGCATGACGGCCACGTGGTGTCGCTCCTCGATGCCGCCACTTGACCTACCCTTCCGCCTACTTAAAGCCTCAGTCGCGAAACCCCCTGTCATAGGGTACGATCTGGGCTTATTCTTGAGAGGCGCCGCCAGAATCACATCTTGGGGGGATTCGAGTCGCCTCCGGCACCTGCGGGAGAGGGAAATCATCAGGAGGGCTCTACATCATCATGCCCGCCTGGGATTGATGCGTGAGTAGTTCATCCTTGGACTATGGGTCCATAACGGTAGCTAGATGGTTGTCTTCTCTCACGCTTGTGCTTTCATTGTTATAGATCTTGTGAGGCGCCTAACATGATCAAGATCATCTGTTGTAATGCTACATGTTGTGTTTGGTGAGATCCGATGAATGAGAATACTATGTTAAGTTGATTATCAATCTATCATATATGTGTTGTTTATGTTCTTGCATGCTCTCCGTTGCTAGTAGAGCTCCCGGCCAAGTTGATACTTGTAACTCCAAGAGGGAGTAATTATGCTCGATAGTGGGTTCATGCCTCCATTAAATGTGGGATCGTGACACAGAAAGTTCTAAGGTTGTGGATGTCTGTTGCTACTAGGGATAAAACATTGATGCTTTGTCTAAGGATATTTGTGTTGATTACATTCGCACCATACTTATGCAATTATCTTGTTGTTGCAACTTAATACTAGAAGGGGTTCGGATGATAACCTGGGGGTGTTTCCACTAGGCATAGATGCATGCTGGATAGCGGTCCGTAATCTTTGAAGTAATGCCCTGATTAAATCACATGATATCGTTGATATGTATTGAATCTTTATTTGTCAATTGCTGATGTTCTGTAATTTGTTCACCAAACCTGTTAGTTATCTTATTGGAGAGACACCACTAGTGGTATGTGGACCCCGGTCCATTCTTTACATCTGAATATATTCTACTGCTTTTACTGTTCTTTGCAACAAACACCATCTTCTCGATACACTTAATCTTTGTTTTCAGCAAAGGCGTTGAGATTGACAACCTCAACGTTCGTTGGGGCAAAAGTACTTTGATTGTGTTGTGCAGGTTCCGCGTTGGCGGTTTCAGCAGTGTTCGCATAGCACTACACTCCTCCATAACAACATGCGTGCTTCTTGTCTACTGGTTGATAATCTTGGTTTTTCATCTTTGAAGCTTGCTTCTCATCATACCTTCCACTTGGGGTTCCCAACGGACGTGTGCTTCGCGCGTATCATTGTGCAATAAGCTTTTTAAGGTTACTTGTACTAGTAGTAGCATTGCATTTATCAATAAAATCATCATCAAGTTCCACATAATCTTCATCAAGATCATCAATCTCAGGTGAATTAACAGGTGTAACAGTATTTTCATTAGGAGTTTAAGTATTTTCAATTTGTCTAGACCTAGCATTAGCATCTAGAAAAGGACCTAATGAACAATTATCATCCAGTAGAAGCATCATCAAATTATCAGAGGAATTTTCAGATTAAGAGAAATGCCAACACGTGAAGTTTGTGGTGGTGAG
The DNA here is from genome assembly GCA_030979885.1 of Lolium multiflorum. Taxonomy (NCBI): domain Eukaryota; kingdom Viridiplantae; phylum Streptophyta; class Magnoliopsida; order Poales; family Poaceae; genus Lolium; species Lolium multiflorum. The sequence goes on along the minus strand of JAUUTY010000201.1, from coordinate 227,459 downwards.
CAAGTTGACTTATCACAGTTGGTGAATCAAGAGCGTGGAGAGTCTTTTCGAGTTGTACCTTTCTTGTAGTGGATGGTAATATAGAGCTTTAGTATCGCGAGGTTTACCATGATGGAGGCGAACAATATCAATCTAAGTGAACTTGCATTAAAGCTATGCTCACGACAGCGGCATCAAGAAAGTAGTGCTTGATGACACACAAGTATAGGGAATCGCAACAGTCTTCGAGGAATTACCCAATTTATTGATTTGACACAAAGGGAGACAAAGAGATACTTGTAAGCCTTAACAGTGAGTTGTCAATTCAAGTACTTACACAAGAGTGTGCATGCTAAGGGCATTCGATTAACATGATTTTATAAACGGTAGGAATAGTGAAATAACGACAGTGAAATAAAGACAGCATTAGTGATTATAGTAAACACACTACAAGAAAAGTACGAGATGGATGAGCAGTCGTTGCATGGATGAGAATTCATGTAACAATCATGGTAGGGCATTTGCAGGTATTAATAAAGCGGTATCCAAATACTAATCAATCAATAGGCATGTGTTCCATATATAGTCGTACGTGCTCGCAATGAGAAACTTGCACATCTTTTGTCCTACAGCCGGTGGCGGCCGGGCCTCTAGGGAAACTCTTAATATTAAGGTACTATTTTAATAGAGTACGGAGCAAAGCATTAACACTCCGTGAACACATGTGATCCTCACATCCCTGCCATCCCCTCCGGTTGTCCCGATTTCTGTCACTTCGGGGCCATTGGTTCCGGACAGCGACATGAGATAGCTTATGAGGTAAGTGATACGTCTCCAACGTGTCGATAATTTCTTGCTGTTCCATGCTACTTTATTGATGATACCTACATGTTTATACACATTATATGTCATATTTATGCATTTTCAGGAACTAACCTATTAACAAGATGCGAAAGCGCCAGTTTGTTTTAACTGTTTTTGGTTTCAGGAAATCCCAGTAAAGAAATATTCGAATTGGAATGAAACTTTCGCCAGTCCTATTGGCATGAAGCTTCAGAGGCCAGAAGACCTAACGAAGTGGGGCACGAGGAGCAGCCGAGGGGGGTGGCGAGGCGCAATGAACCACAGCCGCGCGGGCGACCTATCCTAGACCTCGTGTGGCCCCCAGCATTGACCCTCAGCCCTGCCAAAGCTTCGTCATGGCTTGATCACCGAGAGCCACGATACGGAAAACCTTGCAGAGGCGCCGCCGCCGCCGTAGCCGCCGCCGGTGCGATGCCCTCGGCGCCTGCCAGGAGAGGGGATTCATCTCCGGAGGACTCTTCACATCGCCATGATCGCCTCCGGGAATGATGAGTGAGTAGTTCACCCCTGGACCACCATGGGTCCATAAACGTGCTTATAGATGAGTGCGTCTCACTTGTTGTGCTTCATTTGTTGGATCTTGTGATTTGCCTAACATGATCAAGATCATCTATACGTAATTCTATATGTTGTGTTTGTCGGGATGATGGATAGAGAGTACTATGATTATGGTGATTATCAATCTATTGTTCATGTTGTTTATGATCTTGCATACTTTCACGTTATTAGTAGAGGCTCTGGCCAAGTTTCCTCATCACCAAGAGGGAGTATTTATGCTCGATAGTGGGTTCATGCCTCATTGAATCTGGGACAGATAGTGACAGAAAGTTCTAAAGGTTGTGGATGTCTGTTGCCACTAGAGATAAAACATTGATATGTCTAAGGATTTAGTTGTTGATTACATTACATACACATACTTAATGCAATTGTCTTGTTGCTTTGCAACTTAATGTGTTATGATAACCTGAAGGTGGACTTTAGGCATAGATGCGGTTGGATGGCGGTATATGTACTCGTAATGCGTAATTAAATCTCACTATATTTATCATATGTGTATATGCATTGTTATGCCTTTCTCTATTTGTCAATTGCCCGAGTCCAGAATTTGTTCACCCAGCATGCTTTTATCTTATGGGAGAGACACCTCCTGAGACTTGTGGACCCGGGTCCTATTCTTTACATAGCATACAATTTACTTGTTTTTCTTGTTTTTCTTTGCAAACATCTTCCACTCGATACGTTTAATCTTTTATTTAACCAAGCCGGTGAGATTGACAACCTCAGCATTTCGTTGGGACAAAGTACTTGGGCTGTGTTGTGCACGTTCCACGTTGGCGCCGGAATCCCCAGTGTTGCGCCGCATCACATTCAGCGACCATCAACCTTCCAAGTGCTTCTTGGCTCCTACCGGTTCGATTAAACCTTGGTTTCTTTCTGAGGAAACTTGCTCTGTGCGCATCATACCTCTTGGGGTTCCCCAACAGCGTGTTAATTGCATGCATCAAGCTCTTTTTAAAACGTTGCCAGTGGTGATCAAGACCTTACTTGTGAGAAGTCTCACTATAAATCTCTTTACTTTGTTTTTTGTCTTGCTTTATTTTATTTACTACTTTGTTTGCACTAAATCAAAATACAAAAAAATTAATTGCTAGTTTTACTTACATTCTTGTCTTTGCTCTCTATATCAAAAACTTTACAAAAAATTTAGTTACTTGCATTTACTTTATCTAGTTTGTTTTATTTACCGTTGCTAGAATGGCGAAAGAAATACTAAATTGTGTGACTTCACAAATGCAAATAATAATGATTTCCTATCACTACAAAGAAAACCTGCTACTACAGATGAATTCTTTGAAATTAAACTTTTAACTTTACTCATCTGGTCATGAGAACATTGCAGTTACTAGTTCGGTGATCTGCTTTTGCCCATCTCAATAATTTTGTTGAACTTTGTGAAATGCAAAAGTATAAAGGTGTATAGATGATGATATTATTAAATTGAAAGTGTTTCCTTTCTCATTAAGGAAAGAGCTAAAGATTGGTTATTATCTTTGCCTAAGAATATTAATTCATGGACTAAATGCAAGATGCTTTTAATGGTAGATATTATCCTCCCGCTAAAATTATATCTTTGAAAGTAGCATAATGAATTTTTAACAATTAGATATTGAACATGTTGCTCAAGCATGGGAAGATAATGGTAATTAAAGAATTGCCCAACCCATGGATGACTATGGATGATCATCCAAACCTTCTATCTGGGGATTCTAATTTTCTTGTGGAATTTACAGATTCAGCTGCAAATTGCCTTGTGTCATCATTGGGCGACTACAAAACTTCAACGATGATATGATGATAAATTATTGAATGGCACACGGAAGAGCTCCACAAGGTAAGAAGGTAAGTTCTTGTCAAAGAAACCTCTTCCTTGAGTGATAAGATGATGTGATTATGTCTATGCTTTGTGAATGATGAATAATGTTGATCAAATAATGTTCCTTTAGCTTCATTGGTTGCTCAAGAAGAAAATGTTGATGTAATTCATTAAAAATAATAATTTTAACAACAATGCTTATAGGAACAACTACGGTAATAACTATAGGCCATATCATCTGCTAATGGTAATGGTTATGGTAATTCTTTTGAGGAATTATTACAATAATAATAGGGTACCCTCTGGTCTTACGGCTCATGCTTAAAATTTATTAGTACAAACTGCTTTAACAAATCTGTTGAAGACTTGATAAAATTGATGCTATTGCTTCTAGAGTTGATAGGCTTTTATCTGACTTTTAAATTTGAAAGTTAATGCCTAATAATAATATTGATAATAAGATTACTATTAGCAAATGCCATCAAGTTAGAATTAATGAGAATAAGATTAATGGCTGAATTGGGTGCTAGGTGGGATAGAGAAAAATGAAAAACTAGTAAAGAGAATAATGTAGCTAAGTTTGGATACTACCACTAGTAATGCTAATTCTTCATATGCACCTCCTATACTATCAATGGTAAAATAATTGGTGTTATCAATGTTTCTACTCCTGGTACAAAGCGTGCAAAATTCACCATAATTGCTAAAGCTATGAAAAAGTCTAAGCTTGGGAGCTGCTGAAATTTTTTCCAGCCTTGGGAATAATGATCCCATTGCTGTAGCTCATAATGATTTAGATTTTGATGATTGCCACATCTCTGAAGTTATAAAGTTCTTACAAAAACTTGCTAAAAGTCCTAATGCTAGTGCTATAAATTTAGCATACAAAACATATTACAAATGCTCTCATAAAAGAAACCTTGTCCTAGAAAGCTAAAACTTGAAACTTCTATTCCTAGAAAGTTAGAAGATGGTTGGAACCCATCATTAAAATGATATTCAATGACTTAATGTAATGCTTCATGTGATCTTGGTGCAAGTATTTCTGTATGTCAAAAGATTTATGATATGCTTGACTTGCCACCATTGAAGAATTGTTGTTGGATGTTAATCTTGCGATAATGTTAAAAAGAAACCTTTGGAAGGATTGATATGTTCGTGATACGATTAACAATAACCTTGTCCCGTTGATTTTGTTGTCTTGGATATTGAATGCAATGCATCTTGTCTGTGTGTTGGGAAGACCTTTTCTTGGAACTGTGGTTTTGTTATTGATATGAGGGAAGGTAATATTAAATATCAATTTCCTCTCCAAGAAAGGTATGGAACACTTCCGAGAATGAAGTTGCCTTTTGATTCTATTATTAGAACAAGCTATGATGTTGATGTTTCTACTCTCGATGTTACTTGATTTGCACTTTCTGCGGCGTTAAAGAAAAGCGCTTATGGAAACAACCCATGTTTTTACCTACAGCAATTTTTTGTTTTGTTGAGTCTTGGAAGTTGTTTACTACTGTAGCAACCTCTCCTTATCATGTTTTTGTGCCAAGTAAAGTTTCTGTGTTAAAGTTGATGTTATATTTGGGATCGCTGCGCAGAAACAGCATTGCTGTCTGTCACGAATCTGGGCATAATTCTCTGTAGAAAATTCGAAAAAATCGGCGTGATCCTCAGATATGTACGCAACTTTCATTAGTTTTGAGTTTTTCCATTTGAGCAAGTCTGGTGCCATTTATAAATTCGTCTTTACGGACTGTTCTGTTTTTGACAGATTCTGCCTTTTATTTCGCATGCCTCTTTTGCTATGTTGGATTTATTTCTTTGATCCATTAATGTCCAGTAGCAATATGCAATGTCCAGAAGTGAAAATAATGATTGTGTCACCTCTGAATGAGTGAATTATTAATTGTGCACTAACCCTCTAATGAGTTTGCTTGAGTTTGGTGTGAAGGAAGTTTTCGAGGGTCAAGAGAGGACAATGATATACTATGATCAAGAGGTGAAAGCTCTAAGCTTGGGGATGCCCCGTGGTTCACCCCTGCACATATATTAAGAAGACTCAGCGTCTAAGCTTGAGGATGCCAAGGCATCCTTCTTCATCGACAACATCCTTGTGTTTCTAACGAAACTATATTTTTATTCAATGACATCTTGTGTTTAAACCACGTCGGTTTGTTTCGTTTTGTTTTGTTTTGAATAAGATGGATCCTAGCATTCACTTTGTGGGAGAGACACGCTCCGGCTAATGCATATGGACACATGTGTCCTTAGGCTTTACTCATAATGTTCAAGGCGGATTTTCTTCTTCGTTAAATTGTTATATGGTTGGAATTGGAAAATGCTATGTAGTAATTCTAAAATGTCTTGGATAATGTGATACTTTGCAATTGTTGTGCTCATGTTTAAGCTCTTGCATCATATGCTTTGCACCCATTAATGAAGAAATACATAGAACGCTTAAATTTGATTTGCATATTTGGTTTCTCTAAGGTCTAGATAATATCTAGTATTGAGTTTTGAACAACAAAGAAGACGGTGTAGAGTCTTATATGTTTACAATATGTCTTGTATGTGAGTTTTGCTGCACTTGTTCATCCTTGAGTTTGCTTCAAATAACCTTGCTAGCCTAAACCTTGTATCGAGAGGGAATACTTCTCATGCATCCAAATCCTTGAGCCAACTACTATGCCATTTGTGTCACCCATACCTACCTACTACATGGTATTTCTCCGCCATTCCAAAGTAAATTGCTTGAGTGCTACCTTTAAATTCCATCATTCACCCTTATAGTATATAGCTCATGGGACAAAATATTTTAAAACTATCGTAGTATTGAATATGAACTTATGCACTTTATATTTTATTAAGTTGTTTGTTGTGCTGACTGCACGAGAGCCATCAGCCATTGTTGAATATCATGTGAGTTACTATGCATGTCCAGTCTTGTCTGGAGGTCTATCATTTTAGTGGTTGGAGCATGCAAAATTGTTAGAGAAAAACATTGGCCGCCAACTAAAGCCATGAACCATGGTTGAAGTTTCGGTTTTGGAATATTCTCAATCTCATATGAGAACAATAATCATTGCTACTTATACATTTAAGAGGAGTCCATTATCTGTTGTCCATGTTGTCGGTATGGATGTCTAAGTTGAGAATAATCAAAAGCGAGAAATCCGAAATCCACGAGCATTCTCCTTAGACCTTTGTACGAGCTGGAGGTACCTTTGTGACACTTGGTTGAAACATGGCATGCGAAGACCGGTAGTCCAAGTTAAGTAGCAGGTGCGGGCACTATTAGTATCTTATGCATTGAGGCTTGCAACTTGTAAGATATAATTTCATAACTCATATCTTATCTTTAATACTACCGTTGACAAAATTGTTTCCTTGTTTTCAAAATAAAAGCTCTAACACCAATCTGCACTCGATGCTTTCCTCATTGAAGGACCATTCTTTTAATTTTATTGTTGGGTGAGTTACCTATCTCACTTCCACCTTAAAAGCAAACACTTGTGTGTTTGTGCATTGATTCCTACATACTTGCATATTGCACTTGTTATATTACTTTATGTTGACAATATCCATGAGATATACATGTTACAGGTTGAAAGCAACCGCTGAAACTTAATCTTCCTTTATGTTGCTTCAACACCTTTACTTTGATTTATTGCTTTATGAGTTAACTCTTATGCAAGACTTATTGATGCTTGTCTTGAAGTACTATTCATGAAAAGTCTTTGCTTTATGATTCGGTTGTTTACTCATGTCATTACCTTTGCTTTGATCGCTGCATTCATTACATATGTTTACAAATAGTATGATCAAGATTATGATGGCATGTCACTTGATAAATTATCTTTGTTATCGTTTTACCTGCTCGGGACGAGCAGAACTGGGGGATTGATACGTCCACAACGTATGATGTTCTTATGTTCATGCTACTTTATTGATGATACCTACATGTTTTATACACATTATATGTCATGTTTATGCATTTTCTGGAACTAACCTATTAACAAGATGCCGAAGAGCAGTTGCTGTTTTACGCTGTTTTTGTTTCGAAATCCTAGTAAAGAAATATTCTCGGAATTGGACGAAACTTTCGCCCGGGGTCCTATTTTAGCTTCCGGAAGACCGAAGACCTAACGAAGTGGGGCACGAAGGCGACCCCGGGGACGCGGCGCGGCCCGGTACAGCGCGCCGACCCTCCTGGGCCCTCGTGTGGCCCTACAGCAATTGACTTCTCAGCCTACTTAAAGCTTAAAGTCGTAAACCCCCGGTCTGGGAGCCACGATACGGAAAGCCTTACGGAGACGCCCGCCGCTGTGATCCATCTCGGGATTAGGAGATCGCCTCAGCTTTGCCGGAGAGGGGATTCATCTCCGGAGGGGACTCTTCATCGCCATGACAGCCCCATGATGATGAGTGAGTAGTTCACTCTCCGGACCATGGGTCCATAGCAGTAGCCTAGATGGTCGTCTTCTCCTTGTTGTGCTTCATTGTTAGATCTTGTGAGGTGCCTAACATGATCAAGATCATCTATATGTAATGTTGTGTTTATCGGGATCCGTGGATAGAGATTACTATGATTATGGTGATTATCAATCTATTGTTCATGTGTTGTTTATGATCTTGCATGCTCTCTAGTACTTGCAGTTACCTTGCAAGTATGTGTTTGTGACTTCAAGAGAGTATTTATGCTCGATAATTGAGTTCATGCCTCGTGAATCAGGACGAGTGTGAGAAAGTTCACAAGGTTGTTGGATGTGCTGTTGCCACTAGGATAAAACATTGATGCTATGTCTAAGGATGTAGTTATTGATTACATTCGCACCATACTTAATGCAATTAATACATTGCTTTAGGCTTAATGCGGAGGGGGTTCGGACGACCTTTGAAGGTGGACTTTTAGGCATAGATGCGGTTGGATGGCGGTCTATATGTACTTTGTCGTAATGCCCAATTAAATCTCACTATATTTATCATATCATGTATATGCATTGTTATACCTTTCTCTTTTGTCAATTGCCCGACTGTAATTTGTTCACCCAACATGCTTTTATCTTATGGGAGAACCTCTAGTGAGCTGTGGACCCCGGTCCTATTCTTTACATAGCATCTACTGCAATTGTTTTATTGTTTCTTTGCAAACATCTTCCACTCGATACGTTTAATCCTTTGTTACATGAATAGGTGAGATTGACAACCTCAGCATTTCGTTGGGACAAAGTACTTGGATTGTGTTTGTGCAAGTTCCTAGTTGGCGCCGGAATCCCTGGTGTTGCGCCGCATCACATTTCGCGACCATCAACCTTCAACGTCTTCTTGGCTCCTCTGGTTCGATTAAACCTTGGTTTCTTTTCGAGGGAAAACTTGCCTTTGTGCGCATCATACCTTCCTGTCAGGGTTCCCAACGAACGTGTGAGTTACACGCCATCGGTAAGATCATAAAACAATGCATATCATGATGAAACAATAACATGTTCGAATCCTGAGATCATAGCACTCGGGCCCTAGTGACAAGCATTAAGCATAACAAGTTGCAACAATATCATAAAGTAGCATCTACGGATACTAGGCACCATGCCCTAACAATCTTGTGACTATTATGATCAATCTCATCCAATCCCTACCATCCCCTTGACCTACAGCGGGGAATTACTCACACATGGATGCGGAAATCAATTGCTAGTCGATGGAGAGGCGTCGGTGAGTGATGGAGGTGAAGATCCCCTCAATTCCCGATCCGTGAGTGAAGCGGAGTTTGGTCCCGAAGTAGATTCGCCCCGATAAGCGTAGCGTCGCTTGGATAGTGTGCAGAATATGTTAATTTTTCAGGTTTTTAGGTGAAAGGCATATGTAGTCCAAAGGAGAGAGCCGTCGGGGGGCGGCGGGGCGCCCGCAACAAAGCGGCGCCCCCTCACAGGCGCATGACCTAGTGTGTGGGAGCCTCGGAACTACCCACGGATTTTGCCTCAAACAAATCAATGGGAAAATAGGACCTTCGCATAAATTACGAGGATTTTCCTGAAAGTTGGATTCTGCACAAAAAGCAGAGACACGGAGCAATTCTGCTGAAACAGCGTTAGTCCGCGTTAGTTGCATCCAAAATACACAAATTAGAGGCAAAACAATAGCAAAAGTGTTCGGAAAAGTAGATACGTTTTGGACGTATCAGTGACTTACCTCGCATCCATCAAACAGCTTTTCTAGCTCATTATACATCTTCTCTTGTATGCTATCATACTCTAGTAATGCATCACATTGATTCATGACCCGCTGGGCCACCAACTGTGAGTCTTAAAGATTTTTAGTCGAGTTGCTCCGCAAGCTTTGCCATCTTCATCCCGTGTATGAGCTTCATATGCAGCTACCATTGTTAGGCAGCGTTTGGGAGCGTCATCAAGTAGGACATACTTCAATTTATCGCCTTGGTGATATTAGTATCACGCCTGCTCCCGTCCTTCTAGCCTTTTGGACCCATCAAAGTTCATAGTCAGGTTCTCGATAAATACGGAGGTCCCGTATTTTGTAGCAGCTCCATCCATTCTGCGATGAAATCTGGTAAAATTTGCGACTTTATTGCCTTTTTTTTCATACGTGATGTCCCGAGGGGAAAGCTCTATTCCCCAAAGGGAGACACGACCCGTAGCTTCTGGGTTGTTTAATATATTTGACAGAGGAGCCTCATTAACCACTATTATCGGGGCGCCGAAAAATAGTGTCGCAACTTTCTTGCGTTGTAAACACTCCATCACCTTCTGGTATTGCGGGTACGCTGTTTTGAAGGCGATAATACTTCACTGATGAAATATACGCCTCTGTACTCCATGGAGTTTTCCTTCTTCCTCCCTTTCGACTACGAGCCGTGACCACACTGTGGCTGCATATAACGGGAGGGGTTCTTTCTCTCTTAGCGCCACCAAGATTGGTAGTGTCGAAATTGTGCGCTTCGAAAGCTCTATCTGCCTCCTCGTTCCATTGAAATTTCTCTCCTTGTTTGATCAATGCATAGAGGCAGCTTTTTCTCCCAGCAGCGACGAATGCCTTAAAGCTGCGACTCGCCCGTCATTGTTGTATTTCTTTCAACTTTGTTGGCTTCCTCATCATTACGATGCTTGGATTTTATCTGGATTGGCCTCAATCCCTCTTGCTGATACTAGGAACCCGAGAAGTTCTCTGCGGGAACACCAAAGGAGCACTTTGTCGGGTTTAACTAGGCAGTCGAGGTTGTCGAAGGTTTCTTTCAAATCCTCGATCCAGTGGTCCCCTTTTTGATGTTATGATGACATCGTCAATGTAGACTTGTACATTTTTTCCAATCTGTGTTGCAAGGCACTCTGCATCATTCGCTGATATGTTGCTCCCGCGGACCCAAGGGCATTGTTCTATAGCCGAACACGCGTAAGGTGTTATAAACGTTGTCTTCGCTTCATCATCTTCTTTTAATCTGATCTGGTTATAACCAGAATATGCGTCCGGGAAGGAAAGACGTTCGCATCTGCCGTGGAGTCGATGATTTGATCGATCCTGGGAGGGAAAGTGATCCTTTGGACGGTGTTATTGAGACACGTAAAGTCGACACACATGCGAAGGACTTTCGTGTTTTTCTTTGGACCATCACGTTAGCTACCCACGTGGCTTCTTAGATATCTCTTTAATAAAACCAGCATATTTGAGTCGATCGATTTCGACAGCATAGCTTTGCGGTTTGGTTCAGCCACAAAGGTTGTTTGATTGGTCTCGCAATAAGATCCAAGTTTAGGTGGTGCTCGACAAGTTCCCTGGTACTCCTGGCATGTCAGGTGGACACCATGCGAAGATTTTCGGTGCTCACGGAGGAACTCGGCGAGCGCGCTTTCCTATGCGAGGTCCATATTTGTTGCAATGGGCGTCGTTTTCTTTGGGTCCGTCGGGTGGATCTGCACCCTTTTGAATCCTTAGCAGTATTAAAGTTGGTTCTGAGTGGCCTCCCGTGTGCAGCAACACATCAGTTTGAACCTTGGCGCCATATATTCTGCTTGCATGCCGAAACGTGTATCAGTTGGTTTTAGATTTGCCAGTGATATGTTCATCTTCCTTAGTGTATCGTACAAAGGTTTAAGCTGCTGCCACCATCTATAAAGACTCTCGACACGTCAAAACCAGCAATTCTGCGGGTAAGATAAGTCAGATTGCCCTGGTCGAGGAACTTCTGCGGGTGATCCGCAATTGTGAATCCAATGTCTGTCCCGACCAATTTAGGTACTGTTGGTGGAGGCATCTTCTGCCATCAACACTTGTCGTGAGATTATACTGCCCGTTAGATGGCCTAGCTTTGAATCATCGAGACCGCACCATTGGAGTTAGGGTCAAATATGGAGGTGGGTGTGGTCCTGCCGCTATTCTGAGCTGTGTTTTCATCCGTAATTGCGGGAGGAGGTGGAGTGGATCTCACTCCTTGGCCCCGGGGTTTCTGTTCATCCTTGGGCATTAGCATCCTGCCCGCAACATTGCAGAAGTGCGACAGTCTTTGGAGATGTCTGACTGCCTCTTTCCGTTCTTTGTCGAGATAGAAGTGCATCTGGACATGGTCCATTCATCATTTCTTCGGGAGACACATAAGGTCTCAGAAATCTTGGTCCACTATTTTTCCTGTTGCACATCACCTCATTGTCGCCTTGTTGCTCATTACCCTTTGTTAATCATCTCGACTATTCCCTCGAGTTTCCTCGGGAAACCAGCCGATATGTGGCCGGGAGCATCATTATTAAAACTGGCGAGAAAATCGCCTTCTATTTTGAAAATTTCGATCGCGGTCCTCCTCGCGACCTATGTCGTTTGTTGTGTATAAATCTTCTCCGTCTAACGTCATTTGCCTATCTCCATCAATGCGATATTGTCTTAGGGTTGGTTCTCCCTAAGTCTTCGACGAAATCTCCGTGTCGAATTCCTGCTACGAACGCGTCTATTGCTCTCTCGTCAGATATATCCTCGTCCGAGTTTTTAATAATGTTCCACCTCTGTATATATTTTCTCATTGATTCATCGTGTTTTTGTCTACACGCCCTCAGCTCTTCCAATGAGCGGGTTTCTTGCGGGTGGACACAAATTCCTCACGAAGATGTCTTCAAAACTATCCCGGTGTCGATGGAACCTGGGGGAAGTTTTTTTATCCAAGATCGCGCTCCACTCAAGTGTACTTGGATGCTATGCATGGCTGTTGCCCTGGTTCCGCCTATCAACTTCACCATCTCGAGGTAATCGATGAGCCAATCCCGGGATCCTATAGGACGTCGAATTTCTTGAAATTTTCGGGTAACTTAAACCCTTTCGGGACTCGAGTTTTTGAACTCACCTAAAGCACGGTAACCCGCATATCTTCATCGACTTCGTGATCGCCGATGTTCTCTTCTTTCTTGTCGCGCTCTATCCACCTTGCTTGTGCCGCCGTATCCCTAGCTCCACTTGTCCTTGGTGGATCTTCCACTTCTTGTCGTGGGTCGTGGACTATTTTGCCTTGGAGTTCCTTCGGGAGGTGTAGCCGAACGCTGTTCCATGACTCCAACTCCAGCCATTGCCATATGAAACAATGCTTCTCTCGGGTCCCCGGGTGGTGATGGATGCGAGGATATAAGCTTGCGTTGCCCATGCAGCCCTGGTGTTTTCGGGATGATATTTCCCCTTGTATCAATCGTCATAGAAGGACATGTCGAGATTTTGAATATATTTCCTCTCTCTGCTTCGGTATATTTTTGCGGCCGAGATCTTTCTCCTCCGAGCTTCTCTATGACTATCTCCCGAAGTTCCTGATTTGTTGACTCTTGCTCGTCGCCTACTTGACGGAGGCTGCCTCCTTTCTTCTATTCAGGGATTATGTCTGTTTTTCCAGCTCCCTACTCACACGAGCAAGTCTATATTGATAGGCTTGTAATTCTTCTGCAATAGCAGTGGTGGTCATTGGTTCTGATCCATCCATAGCTTTTGCGGCTCTGTCCCACGCTGCATGCGGGAGCTGACCTCTTAAACGTGGAGTGGTCCCGACATATTTTGTGCCTAAACCTTTTCTGAGATCAGAGGGATCAACGTATGGATTTCTCAAATCGTCGAAATCCTCTGACGTCTCCGGTTGTGCTCGGTTTGTCTCTTCGATCGCGTAGATTTGATGATATTTTGAGTGTTGATTTTTATCGGGATTGGTGACACCATCATAGAGATTGGTGAAGACCTTTCCAATGGCTGATTTGTCGATGAAGTTGAAGGTGTCACGCTGTCCAGTTTGCCTGCGAGTCTGCCCAGACGACTGAAGTATGTCGTGAAGATCTTGCGCTTTCCGCTTGCCTTGGTGTCGATGAAGCGTGACGACGAAAACTCTTCGTCGCTCGATGAAAAGTCGAATCGATCGCTAAAATTCCGACGAGATCAGAACTTCGAGACGATGGATCCTTCCTTGTTGGCCTAAATCGGAATTCTCGAACGTCATGACGATGGGCTCTCCAGATAGGCACATGCATCCAAACGGGAGGCGGGTGAGAATAAAATCAACAGATCAGTTTTTCCCGTTTACCTTGATCCATCGCATTGCTACCGACCAGTCGACGATTACGGACGTGCCATGAGATCAGCTCCTTGCAACCTCTAGTTCCCACGGACGGCGCCAATTGAAGGATTAACTTGTCCATGCCTACGGATTGTAGACTAGGATTTTGTTAGAAGTAGAGGCAAGTAAGATCAAGGTTGAAAAGGTACTCGCGATTGTAAAAACTATGGTTCTGTTGACAATAGATTCGATCCTTCTTTTTGTCCCTCGACTCCCCCTTATAGAGGTGGAGCCGAGGGTTATTAATACCCAAGTTACAGTCCGAGAGGGTTTCATACCCGTCCGTAAGATTACAAGTCTATATTTCCTAGTACAATCTATCTTTCCTTAACACTAATTGGGCTTCGAATCTTCTTATCCTTCAAGTCTGGCCTTTGGAACAGGGTACTATCTTCGGCAGGCCCATTGGGGATGCCTATGACACCGGGGATGGGCTCGGAGCGCTGGACACCGTATTGGGCCGGGTCGGACGGAAGAAGTCTTTGGGGCACGTAGCTGGAAACGAAAAAAAAAATGTCCATCGCGTCCCAAAGACCTTTGGGGACACTTTGGGGAACGCGGCTGGAGATGTTCTTACACAATTTTTTAATTAATCTTTCAATTACATGTTATTTATTGTATATACCGATTTGCAATGCAAATTTTGAAGTTATTTGCTGAATTGGTATGAAAAACAAAATTCTTACCTATCATAAAATCCTAGGTCGGCCAATGAGTTCAACACGCTGGATTTTATTTATTTTATTCGATGTGACTCATGCAAGTAACATGGCAACGAACAGCTTTTCGAAAAAAAAACCTGCAACGAAAAATTAGCAAGCTGCACACATGCATGGACAAATTTTAATACTACTACAGCAGCGGCATCTCCTTGAGCGCCGGTGATCGGCAGCAAGGCAAGCGTGCAAGGCCGGTGGCCATGGAAGCTCGTACGGGTACAGGGGCGGAGACGCGGGGGGTGATACGTCTCAACGTATCGATAATTTCTTATGTTCCATGCTACTTTATTGATGATACCTACATGTTTTATGCACATTATATGTCATATTTATGCATTTTGAACTAACCTATTAACAAGATGCCGAAGAGCCAGTTCTTGTTTTCTGCTGTTTTTGGTTTAAATAAAAAATATTCTCGAATTGGACGAAACTTTCGCCCAGGGTCCTTTTTGCACGAAGCTTCCAGAAGACCGAAGACCTAACGAAGTGGGGCCACGAGGCAGCCAGGGGGGTGGCGGCGCGGCCAGGTCTTGGCCGTGCGGCCCTGCCCCCTGGGCCCCTCGTGTGGCCCCCCGCGTTGACCTTCCGCCTACTTAAAGCTCCCGTCGCGAAACCCAGTACCGAGAGCCACGATACGGAAAACCTTACCGAGACGCCCGCCGCCGTCCCATCTCGGGGGATTACGGAGATCGCCTCCGGCACCCTGCCGGAGAGGAGGATTCATCTCCCGGAGGACTCTACACCGCCATGGTCGCCTCCCGGAGTGATGAGTGAGTAGTTCACCCACGGACCATGGGTCCATAGCGTAGCTAGATGGTACGTCTTCTCCTTGTTGTGCTTCATTGTTAGATCTTGGGAGCTGCCTAACATGAGCAAGATCATCTATCTGTATTCTATATGTTGTGTTTGTCGGGATCCGATGGATAGAGAGTATGATTATGGTGATTATCAATCTATTGTTCATGTGTTGTTTATGATCTTGCATGCTCTCCGTTATTAGTAGAGGCTCTGGCCAAGTTTTTACTCTTAACTCCAGAGGGAGTAATTATGCTCGATAGTGGGTTCATTCCTTCATTGATACCTGGGACAGTGACAGAAGTTCTAAGGTTGTGATGTTTTGTTGCCACTAGGGATAAAACATTGATGCTATGTCTAAGGATGTAGTTGTTGATTATTCGCACAATACTTAATGCAATTGTGTTGCTTTGCAACTTAATACGGAGGGTTCGGACGATAACACGAAGGTGGACTTTTTGGCATAGATGCAATTGGATGGCGGTCTATGTTCTTTGTCGTAATGCCCGGATTAAATCTCACTATATTTACCATGTCATGTATATGCATTGTTATGCCTTTCTCTATTTGTCAATTGCCCGACTGTAATTTGTTCACCCAACATGCTTTTATCTTATGGGAGAGACACCTCTAGTGAACTGTGGACCCGGTCCTATTCTTTACATAGCATACAATCTACTTGTTTTCTTTCTTTGCAAACATCTTCCACTCGATACGTTTAATCCTTTGTTACAGCAAGCCGGTGAGATTGACAACCTCCTTGTTTCGTTGGGGCAAAGTACTTTGGTTGTGTTGTGCAGGTTCCTAGTTGGCGCGGAATCACTGGTGTTGCGCCGCATCACATTTCGCGACCATCAACCTTCAACGTGCTTCTTGGCTCCCTCTGGTTCGATTAAACCTTGGTTTCTTTTTGAGAACTTGCCTACGTACGCATCATACCTTCCTCTTGGGGTTCCCAACGAACGTGTGAGTTACACGCCATCAAGCTCTTTTTAGCGCCGTTGCCGGGTGATCAAGACACGCGCAAGGGAGTCTCCACTTCTCAATCTCTTTACTTTGTTTTTGTCTTGCTTTATTTTATTTACTACTTTGTTTGCTGCACTAAATCAAAACAAAAAAAATTAGTTGCTAGTTTTACTTTATTCTTGTCTTGCTCTCTATATCGAAAACACACAAAAAATTAGTTACTTGCATTTATTTTATCTAGTTTGTTTTATTTACTGCTACTAAAATGAGTAATCCTGAAGTTGAAGTTCGTTCTTTTAAGCAACAAGGAGGAGAAAGTTTTAAAGATGCTTGGTATAGAATTAGTAATGCTCATCAAAGGTGCATTAAGAAACACTCCACCACTATCCTTCTTAGGAACTTTTATGTTGGTTTATCTAGTTGGAATAGGTATGTTCTTGATACTCTTTCGGGAGGTAATTTCCTAGGTACTCCCGCTTTAGAAGCTAGTTGCATCATTGAGAGTCTAGTTGGAATACCAACTGTTAATGAAGTTAAAATTGAAATCTCTCTTGAAGATGTTATGAAAAAATTGGAAACCATAGAGAAAAAATTTCCAAGTATTGAAACTAAATTAGAAATGTTATTGGATAAAACTGATGAACTTGATAAATCCCTAGGAGGAATTGATGAAAGAATTAGTGTCCTAGGAACTTGTGTTATCCATGATAATCAAACCAATAGGATTGATGAACTTGAAAAAGCTATGGGAACCTTGGGTTCAACCTTTTCTTCTCTCAAGTATAATGAGAAAGCCTATGTGGGTAAAGAGCAAAAATTCATGTATGCCTCTAAAGTGCCTAAACAAAAGAATTACTATAGGCCTAAAATTGCTAAAACCCCTAGCACCACCATAGAAAATTTAGATAATGGAGCACCTAAAGCACCCTCTGCAACAAGTTGTGTTTGCATGAAAAATAATAATGTCGATGCTTCTACTCGATGTTACTTGATTTGCACTTTACTAGGCGTTAAAGAAAAGCGCTTATGGGAGACAACCCATGTTTTTACCTACAGCAATTTTTGTTTTGTTGAGTCTTGGAAGTTGTTTACTACTGTAGCAACCTCTCCTTATCATGTTTTTGTGCCAAGTAAAGTTTCTATGTCAAAGTTGATGTTATATTTGGGATCGCTGCGCAGAAACAGCATTGCTGTCTGTCACAAATCTGGGCTCAATTCTCTGTAGAAAATTCGAAAAAATCTGCCAATTTACGAGCGTGATCCTCAGATATATACGCAACTTTCATTAGTTTTGAGTTTTTCCATTTGAGTAAGTCTGGTGCCATTTATAAATTCGTCTTTACGGACTGTTCTGTTTTTGACAGATTCTGCCTTTTATTTCGCATTGCCTCTTTTGCTATGTTGGATTTATTTCTTTGATCCATTAATGTCCAGTAGCATTATGCAATGTCCAGAAGTGAAAAGAATGATTGTGTCACCTCTGAATGTGTGAATTATTAATGATGCACTAACCCTCTAATGAGTTTGCTTGAAGTTTGGTGTGAAGGAAGTTTTCAAGGGTCAAGAGAGGAGAATGATATACTAAGATCAAGAGGAGTGAAAGCTCTAAGCTTGGGATGCCCCGTGGTTCATCCCTGCATATTTTAAGAAGACTCAAGCGTCTAAGCTTGGGGATGCCCAAGGCATCCCCTTCTTCATCGACAACATCATCGGGTTCCTCCTGAAACTATATTTTTATTCAGTCACATCTGGTGTTCTTTACTTGGAGCGTCGGTTTGTTTTTGTTTTTGTTTTTGTTTGAATAAGATGGATCCTAGCATTCACTTTGTGGGAGAGAGACACGCTCCGCTGTTGCATATGGACACATGTGTCCTTAGGCTTTACTCATAATGTTCAAGGCGAAGTTTCTTCTTCGTTAATTTGTTATATGGTTGGAATTGGAAAATGCTACATGTAGTAATTCTAAAATGTCTTGGATAATGTGATACTTGGCAATTGTTGTGCTCATGTTTAAGCTCTTGCATCATATGCTTTGCACCCATTAATGAAGAAATACATAGAGCTTGCTAAAATTTGATTTGCATATTTGGTTTCTCTAAGGTCTAGATAATATCTAGTATTGAGTTTTGAACAACAAGGAAGACAGTGTAGAGTCTTATAATGTTTACAATATGTCTTTTATGTGAGTCTTGCTGCACTTGTTCATCCTTGAGTTTGCTTCAAATAACCTTGCTAGCCTAAACCTTGTATCGAGAGGGAATACTTCTCATGCATCCAAAATCCTTGAGCCAACCACTATGCCATTTGTCCACCATACCTACCTACTACATGGTATTTACCCGCCATTCCAAAGTAAATTGCTTGAGTGCTACCTTTAAAATTCCATCATTCACCTTTGCAATATATAGCTCATGGGACAAAATAGCCTTAAAAACTATCGTAGTATTGAATATGTACTTATGCACTTTATATTTTATTAAGTTGCTTGTTGTGCGATAACCATGCTTGGGAACGCATCAACTATTGTTGAATATCATGTGAGTTGCTATGCATGTCCGTCTTGTCCGAAGGTCTATCATTTTAGTGGTTGGAGCATGCAAAATTGTTAGAGAAGAACATTGGGCCGCTAACTAAAGCCATGAACCATGGTGGAAGTTTCAGTTTTGGACATATATCCTCAATCTCATATGAGAATAATAACTTTGCTACATGCTTATGCATTAAAGAGGAGTCCATTATCTGTTGTCCATGTTGTCCCGGTATGGATGTCTAAGTTGAGAATAATCAAAAGCGAGAAATCCGAAATGCGAGCATTCTCCTTGGACCTTTGTACAGGCGGCATGGAGGTACCCCTTTGTGACACTTGGTTGAAACATGGCATGCAAAGATCCGGTAGTTCAAGTTAAGTAGGACAAGGTGCGGGCACTATTAGTATACTATGCGTGAGGCTTGCAACTTGTAAGATATAATTTACATAACTCATATGCTTTATTACTACCGTTGACAAAATTGTTTCATGTTTTCAAAATAAAAGCTCTAGCACAAATACACAATCGATGCTTTCCTCTTTGAAGGACCTTTCTTTTACTTTTATTGTTGAGTCGGTTTACCTATCTCCTTCCACCTTAAGAAGCAAACACTTGTGTGTGCTGTGCATTGATTCCTACATACTTGCATATTGCACTTGTTATATTACTTTATGTTGACAATATCCATGAGATATACATGTTACAAGTTGAAAGCAACCGCTGAAACTTAATCTTCTTATGTGTTGCTTCAACACCTTTACTTTGATTTATTGCTTTATGAGTTAACTCTTATGCAAGACTTATTGATGCTTGTCTTGAAGTACTATTCATGAAAAGTCTTTGCTATATGATTCAGTTGTTTACTCATGTCATTACCTTTGCTTTGATCATTCATTACATATGTTTACAAATAGTATGATCAAGATTATGATGGCATGTCACTTGAAATTATCTTTGTTATCGTTTTACCTGCTCGGGACGAGAACTAAGCAGGGATGCTGATACGTCTCCAACGTCGATAATTTCTTATGTTCCATGCTACTTTATTGATGATACCTACATGTTTTATGCACATTATATGTCATATTTATGCATTTTGGAACTAACCTATTAACAAGATGCCGAAGAGCGATTCTTGTTTGCTGTTTTTGGTTTCAGAAATCCTAGTAAAGAAATATTCTCGGAATTGGACGAAACTTTCGCCCAGGGTCCTATTTTTGCACGAAGCTTCCGAAGACCGAAGACCTAACGAAGTGGGGCCACGAGGCGACCGGGGTGGCGGCGCGGCCCCGAGGTCTTGGCCGCGCGCCTGCCCCTGGGCCCCTCGTGTGGCCCCTCGCGTTGACCTTCCGCCTACTTAAAGCTCCCGTCGCGAAACCCCCGGTGGAGCCACGATACGGAAAACCTTACAGAGACGCCGCCGCGTCCCATCTGGGATTAAGGAGATCGCCTCCGGCACCACCGGGAGGATTCATCTCCCGGAGGACTCTACACCGCCATGGTCGCCTCCGGAGTGATGAGTGAGTAGTTCACCACTGGACCATGGGTCCATAGCGGTAGCTAGATGGTCGTCTTCTCCTTGTTGTGCTTCATTGTTAGATCTTGTGAGCTGCCTAACATGATCAAGATCATCTATCTGTAATTCTATATGTTGTGTTTGTCGGGATCCGATGGATAGAGAGTACTATGATTATGGTGATTATCAATCTATTGTTCATGTGTTGTTTATGATCTTGCATGCTCTCCGTTATTAGTAGAGGCTCGGCCAAGTTTTTACTCTTAACTCCAAGAGGGAGTAATTATGCTCGATAGTGGGTTCATGCCTTCATTGATACATGGGACAGTGAGAAAGTTCTAAGGTTGTGATGTGCTGTTGCCACTAGGGATAAAACATTGATGCTATGTCTAAGGATGTAGTTGTTGATTACATTACGCACAATACTTAATGCAATTATGCATTGCTTTGCAACTTAATGTTGGAGGGTTCGGACGATAACTGAAGGTGGACTTTTTAGGCATAGATGCAGTTGGATGGCGGTCTATGTTCTTTGTCGTAATGCCGGATTAAATCTCACTATATTTACCATGTCATGTATATGCATTGTTATGCCTTTCTCTATTTGTCAATTGCCCGATTGTAATTTGTTCACCCAACATGCTTTTATCTTATGGGAGAGACACCTCTAGTGAGCTGTGGACCCCGGTCCTATTCTTTACATAGCATACAATCTACTTGTTTCTTGTTTTCTTTGCAAACATCTTCCACTCGATACGTTTAATCCTTTGTTACAGCAAGCCGGTGAGATTGACAACCTCAACTTTCGTTGGGGCAAAGTACTTTGGTTGTGTTGTGCAGGTTCCTAGTTGGCGCGGAATCCCGGTGTTGCGCCGCATCACATTTACAACCATCAACCTTACCTTCTTGGCTCCCTATGTTCGATTAAACCTTGGGCTACAGAGGAAAACTTCACTGACATGCATCATTTCTTATCAGGGTTGGCCACAGGGGCGGAGACAGGGGGCGAGCAGGGGCTAGAACCCCCTCCCCCCCAACGATCGGCCCCCCCTAACGATCTGCAGTACGTATACGTATTAGTAATCAGACTAATTGGCCTAGAGAATTACTGTATTAGAACTTCATGCCCAGTCCTAGCTATGTAGAAGCACCGAAGCCCAACAAACAGCCCAGTTCGGGCTATCAGACACGATTCTTTTTCATTGACTTCCAGTTTGTGGCCGTGAGCATCTAACTGGCCGTCTCTCCCCCCGTCAGATACCTTTCGTGATAGCCTCAGATTCATTTGCTAGGTCACCTGCTGGCGGCTACTGACTGCCGATCGATCGCCGCCGCTCGCAATCTACAAAGCATGAAACCTGGACATGAAGCCTCTGGAGTCTGGATGCCGTTGTGCTAACCCTGCTCTACTGATGTATAACAGATGCCAACTGCTGCGCACCATCATACAGTATGTGGATGAGTCGATCTCCCTAATTGTCTTGTAGCTCATCAAACAGTGCAATCCAAAGGTACGGCTGGTACTTGTATGCACTTTACTGATAACTTTTCATTCAGTGCACGAACTGCACGTATTATGCATATACAACTAACAAACCTAGAAGGAGTTCTACCCGGTCAGCAATAAGTTGTTGTTCAAGCCTCTCTTTTTTAGGCAAAGAGCATATATTAATACTGCGAAGATACCTGTTTAGGCCTCTTAGATGGGCTAGCAAAAAAATTCAGCAATTTTCATGTATGATTTTATAATTTGTATGATAGCTTTGATACCCCCTCCGTCTGTTAATAGATGTCCAGTGGTTCATCTAAATTTGGATGTATCTATGCCTAAAAAATGTCTAGATACATTTGAATTTAGATAAATTTTTGACATCTAAAAATGGACAGAGGTAGTAATAAATTATCTACACATTAGACATTGTTAAGGCTCGACCATAAATTTGTGATGTGTCTGCAAGGGTGAATTATTTGAGAAAAAAAAAACAATTCTTTGGTAGCTTGCCGGGCTGCGGCATTTTTACTTCTTTGGTGTCTCGCCCCCCCTATACCTAAATCCTGGCTCCGCCCCTGCGGGTACGCCGGTCCCGCGTACTTGTTCCTCTCGTGCGTGCGCTCCACCTCCAGCGTGTCGAGCTCAACGGAGAAAAAACAGGTTTCCCTTATCGGTGTCAAGAGGACAGACGTCGCATTAGCCGCTACAATCACGGCTGGCTGCTGGAAGTTCATCTCGTTGTGCCCCGGCAGCCCCGAGGTCGCCTCCAACAGCCTCACGAGGTTCTCCTTTACCCACTCGCCGTTGCCCTGGAGTTGCACAAAGACCACGAGGTCTGTGTCGATCACGCGGATGACGCGCACCGCGCCGTCTTCGCCGCCGACGATCCTTAAGGTTGACCGTTCGTGCGTCATCCCCACGACAGCATCCGGGAACTCGGCAAGCGAGAACTCCGCGGTTGTCTCGTCCAGAGAGAGCAAGACGCCGTCGCGCTGGATCGCCCAGTATAGAGACCACTGCGTGCGCCCCACGAAGGTGAGTACGCTGAACTCCGGGACTGGGAGTGGGACGCCGGTCGCTCTTTGACCAAGGCTCCAGCCGCCGTCACTGCCGGAGAACACGCACGCTCGGAGCCCTCCATGGCCGTACGGGTCGTATTCGAAGGCCGCGATGATCACCCGAAAGTTCGACATGCTAATGCAGCCGCCCGTGCCTTGGACGGAGACGCCGTCGAGCAGGAACGCGCCAAAGCAGAGATTGCGACGCATCTCCGGCGGGTAGCCGATCCCCTGGTACCGACGCGAGAGCGGCTCGCAGACAACGAGGTCGGGGAAGAAGAGCTGCCCGATCATGTTTGTCCTCAAACGGTAGAGGAGGAGGAGGCTGCCGCGGCTGTCGGCGAGCTCCCAAGACGACGGGGGCCTGCCTCGGCTTTCGGGGCGCTCCAAGGACGAGGAGCCGCGGTTGACGTCGGGGAGGAAATCGAGGGAGAAGTGGCGTCTGTCGATGACATCGGCCATCGAGGGGTCTGGGACGAAGACCTGGTAGTTCCCGTCCGGCAGCAGCTTGTCGCCGTGGCTAGGGTTGACGACGTGATAGTGGCCGAGGACGTATGCCGGGTTGATGGAGCTGAACCGGGCCAGGAACGAGGTGTCCGCGATGATGCGGCGCCAGCGCTTGCACGCGAACGCAGCACGGATGAGTGTGAGGGACGAGTCTACGCGCACAAGGACCAGCTCGAGGAGGTGGTCAGGAATGTGATCGACCCCCGTTGGCCCGGGCAGGATCATGCTCTTCCACGATGCTCTCTTGAGCTTGTTGTTGCGCCGCCGTTGCCGCTCGCGGCCCGCCATGGACACAGAACTCCGGGCAAGCTTCCTTATCAGAATAAATCCTCTAAGCAGGACGAGACATATGGGTCTTATCCAGTGAGATTATTAACGCGCTGTTGAGGTGTTAAAATACACTCTGAGAACGCGATCCGGACAGCATGTCCCTTGGATCCCACGGAACCTAAATCTGGGTCAATGCCTTGCGGTGCGCGAGAGAATATAATAGTAGATGTGTTGATTCAATCATAACCGTCTGCACTCGCACGACCTATCTTAGCCGTGCAATCTTCATCCATTGGTGGTTTAAATATTTTCAAGTTTAGAAACTTCAGTTCCAATAGTTCTGCAACTAGGGCACAACACAGACACAACGATTACATTTACCACCGGCGAGATACTGGCATGGTGGCACATACACACCGCTAAGAACTATTCTTTCACGCCGCTGATAAATTTGTTCCTACTAGTGAACCTGTTTGTTCTTCCACATCCAAAATGAAGTTAGTCAGTTGATGGTATCTCTCTCTCTCTTATTATTTGTCCTAATTATGTTAGAATGTAAGTACTCCCTCTCTCACAGTTTATTAGGCGTACGCGTATCCCTAGATCGCAAATTTGATCAAGTTAGCATTACTTATATGTTATAAAAATTATATCATTAGAAAGTTTAGATGTTCTATTTTCTAATGATATAATTTTTGTATTATATAATTTAAATTATATAGGTCAAATTGGCGACCTAGGGATACGGGGAGGACTAGTAAACTGAGAAGGAGGTAGTAGTAAGTTTACTTTTGTCTCGTACCCCCTTCTATGCCTCATCTACATTGATTGGAGCCGACGATTCCAAATATTTTTCTGCGTATTTTTCTCTTGTAGTGAATACTGATGAAACAAACATTTCGTTGTGTTTAGGGCGTCTCATTGAGTACATTGTTAATATTATTTATAAAGTTGAACAACAGATTTTTTTTTTTCTTTCATCACAGCTTTCTAGTTTCTCCATCTTTCTCTCACCTTTTCTCCTTCTTACTTTTCTTCCGTCCAGTCTTTCATATTGTTCTCCATTGTAATTACCTCTTTTGTACAGTTCCTCATTGTCACCCCTTCAGTATTTTGTCTCAATCATCTCTCATTTCTCAGTCTTCTCACTACTTTATTATTCTTAGTTCATCTTTTTTATAATTTTTTTAGTCTTCATCTCCTCATTTTCCGAGTCTTCTTAGTCATATGGATCTTTTGATTATTTCAGTCTTCTTCTTTCTCCCAGTTTCCCTTTATATCAATTTCCTCATTCCCAATCTCTTTTCCTAGATTTTCATATTTTCTATTCTCCTCCATTATGTTTCCCATTCTTATTTTCTCACTAATATTTCAATTTTTTTGTCTCTTGATTATTCAGGTTTTCTCATTCTCTCGGTTTCCAGTCTTCTTGTTTTTCTTTAGTTTTGGTTTTTCGGATATTTCTTTTAAGTATTTCAGTCTTCTTATTCACTCAGTTTCTCAATTTTCTATTATTTTCATTCTTCGTCAGTCCCTTGTTTCAGTCTTGCATTTTCCTTTTTTGTTTTCATTCTTTGTCATGCCCTTCTTTCTTCCTTCCTTCTTTGTTCCAGTGATTTTTTCTTCGTCACCATCATCCCCTCCCCTATATGGATTAGTTTTGGGACCTCTTTTTTGTTTCTTTTGATCCCTGATTTTTTTTTTAGGGTTTAGGCCTAGGCCTAGCTTTAACTTAAAAAAGACAACAACATAGTAGGAGACATAACACACGTAATTTCACACATAAATACGAACACCCCAATCCGAGCAGCATACACCCACACCTTACAACAAATATCTGAGTCTACAGGTACATGAACACATGCACACCAGCTAGAGCTCATATCGTCAAGGTGGTGTAGAGACGCCTGATTTGCTCCATCGTTGCGTCCAGGACGTCTCTATCCCTTGGTCTCAGTAGCATCCCCCATTGTTGCATGTAAATAAATATTTTAAAAAGAACATTAGCGGATCTTCCAATAAGCGATCATTCCATAGTAAGCTTCATAATGTTCCAAAGGGCCCAACATTCCGCGGGGAAAACAAACCAAACTAGTCTACGACATTGCCCGGAAAGCCCTTGAGAAATCGCAAGAGAAACTCCCCGCCCTGCTGGGTTCCAGTCACATGATCTCCCTGACCCCCGCCCACATGAACTTCTCTATAGACACCCAAAGAACATATGATTGCAATTATCAGTGTCTCCACATAACACACATTTGCCATCACAGGGACCATGATGCTTTGCCACCTGCCCGAGCATGGGAGCATGCCTCGAATGAGTTGCTAATGAAATACTTTGATCCTTGATCTCTCTATCTTCTATTTTCTTTTCAAAGGCCTAGAACCTCTAAATGATCTTGTAGTTTCTAATTAAGCTCCTTTTTTTAGGGGCGTGAAAAATGATACTGAAAAATGAACATGGTTTTTCCTGGACCGACCGGAATTGGAGAAATGAACCAAAGAATGAGCAAATGAAGACTAAGCAGATCGGAAATCCGACTTATGGCCAGTTGTAAAATCATCTAGATGATGATTAACAGTCCATGTTATTAACACTTTAAGTGAAGTCATCTAAACTGCTTTTTATCGACTCTAACTGGTTTGAAGAGTCAACAACTAATTCTAACTTCACAGATGCCCTTAGATTGGATAATTAGTCAACATGATTAATTTGGATGAGAAAAATAACAGAACAGATTTTTTTTTGATGTTATCGTTTTGGATTTACATATAACTTGGACGCGAACAATGTTTCAAAGATCGAATTGCCCATTTCTAGAGAAAAAACTTCGAAGCCAAGATCGTGATGTATTGTGTCCACTGTCCAGGAATACAGCCAGTGTGATCAGCCTAATAATCCAACATAAATATTTCAATGTCATCAGTGTTTTTTGTTAATTCATTTCTATTCTCGGAACATGATTGAAGATTTAGTTCAAATTTGACCAAATTTGAACTAAAGTTCCTACATTTGTTATGAACCGAAGAGTATCTAGTAAATGAGAAGAAACTGTATCTCCTTGTTAGTTCAACGTGCTGTATTTATTTGGTAACATGCAAATATGCAATTAACTTGAGAAATAATACGCATGGACTTGCTGGAAATCAGGCGCATGGTACTTAATAAGTTTCAGTCGAGTGCTTGGAGATTTGTATTTTGTGCTTATAGATTCGTGCTCTGACTTTTGGGCTGTTTGTGTGTGTTTGTGTTGTTGTTGGCCCGACGCGTAAGCGAGCTGACTTGTTTTTTTGGGGGCCTCGCATAGTGGGCTCATGGTGACGGTTCCTATCTACAAGGTGTCTTTCTCTCTCCCATGAAACTGCTTACCGCGCATTTCAGTTGCGCGTATGTTGCAAACGACATATGTCCAGTTGCATGTGGGTTGCAACTGAGATTTTTTCGGTTACATGTGGGTTGCAACTAACTTCTTTTTTCCAATTGCATGAGCGTTGCAACTGAGATTTTTCTAGTTACGCATATGCTGCAAC
Source organism: Lolium multiflorum (assembly GCA_030979885.1). NCBI lineage: Eukaryota > Viridiplantae > Streptophyta > Magnoliopsida > Poales > Poaceae > Lolium > Lolium multiflorum. Next base: position 200,281 of record JAUUTY010000201.1, on the reverse strand, counting down.
TAACAATTTTCACATACATGTGGGTTGCAACTGAGATTTCTGCGTCACAACTCACAACTAATAATTTCCACTTACATGTGAATTGCAACTGATTTTTTTTTCTCAATTGCATGAGTGTTGCAATTGAGATTTTTCTAGTTGCGCATATGTTGCAACTAAGAATTTCCACATACATGTGGGTTGCAACTGAGATTTTTCCAGTTATGAATGCGTCGCAACTAAGAATTTCCACTTACATGTGGTTGCAACTGAGTTTTTTCCCGTTACAGTTACACGTAAATCGCTACTAAGATTTTTGTTATGTCTTAAATGGTTGCACAGATTATTTTTTTAGTGAAAAATGCAAACACATAAAACTGGACGCCAAAACTAAGTAGCTTAATAAGCTGCTGACGTCAGCGACGTTCCCAATTTTAAACTACATCAGCGGCATCTCCTTGGGCGCCGGTGATCGGCAGCGCGGCAAGCCTCCAAGGCCGGTGGCCACGGAAGCTCGTACGGGTACGCTGGCCCCGCGTACTTGTTCCTCTCGTGCGTGCGCTCCGCCTCCCGCGTGTCGAGCTCGACGGAGAAAAGCCAGGTCTCCCCTCTTGGTGTCAGGAGGACGGACGTCTCGTTCGCCGCGACAATCACGGCTGGCTGCTGGAAGTCGGTCTCGTCGCGTCCCGGCAGCCCCGAGGCCGCCTCGAGCAGCCTCACAAGCTTCTCCTTCACCCACTCGTCGCTGCCCTGGAGACGCGCAAAGACCACGAGGTCTCTGTCGATCACGCGGACGACGCGCACCGCGCCGTCTTCGCCGCCGACGACCCAGAAGGTTGACCACTCGTGCGTCATCCCCACGACGTCGTCCGGGAACGCGACGAGCGATGTTGGCGCAGCCTCGGGCTGCACCCTCTCTCTCTTCGACCTCTGCTCTCGCCCGAACAAGAACAGAAGGTGGGAGACAATGACTGGAGTAGAGACACTGGAAGTTTTACCGGCCGGCGCACGGAGCGCCGCCGTGGGCGCTCAAACGCCCAAATATTTTTCTCTTTTTACTCACAGTGCCTTACAAGAACGGATTACAAGCCAGCTTTATAGCCTGGGCAACGCAGCACCCACGCATGATGCGCTCACCACGCGCATGCCCAGGCGCACGATCGCGCCCACCACGCGCACGCTCCGGACGTCCGAGTCTTCTTCCAACGTGAGCAGCTACTCATCCGCAAGACTTGGGCAACTTCCGCTGAGCCTGCTGCGTCCATCTCCGACGCCACACGATCGCGACCCAGCATGTAACCAGATCCTAGACCTAAACGCACACGAGCACAGACTCACTTACAGACACAACACACACTAACGCGGTACACTTACGTGCCCTGCCCGACGTGGACTTCGACCCGGTGCACAGACACCGGTCACCACCACGCCGGACATGGCTTATTGCTAACATTCACGCCCTAAGCCATGCTCAGGGCTCGTCGTCGACGTCGGCTTCACCGCTGCAACGGCCTCCACCTTCGCTTGACGATGCCATCATCTTCTTCCTCGGCGTTCATCGCCGCGCTCCAGCACGCCCCAGCTCGTGTCCACCTTGCGCACCAACGCGATCGGCACGGCCGGCCCTGCGTGCCCTCGCCGCGGTCTTGACGCCTCGCTCCTCCGCGGCATTCGTCATGCTCCGCACTCCCCGGCCAGCGCACCCGTCGCGCTCCGACGCGAACGACGCGGCCGTTTCCAGTGCGGCGACGCGGTCACCTGCCCCGCACGCCGGTCTTCTTGTCCAGGATCCGCACGCCCTCAGCTCGCGCACCCGATCGCGCTCCAACACCGATCGACGCGGCCGCTCGAGCTGCTTCACCTCGCCGCACGAACGGCTTCACCTACGCGCCACGGCCACGGCCGCCGCCGCCACGTCCGCTGCAGCTTCACCGCACCACGGCCCGAGCACGAGGCTCTGATACCACATGTTGGCGCAGCCTCGGGCTGCACCCTCTCTCTCTTCGACCTCTGCTCTCGCCCGAACAAGAACAGAAGGTGGGAGACAATGACTGGAGTAGAGACACTGGAAGTTTTACCGGCCGGCGCACGGAGCGCCGCCGTGGGCGCTCAAACGCCCAAATATTTTTCTCTTTTTACTCACAGTGCCTTACAAGAACGGATTACAAGCCAGCTTTATAGCCTGGGCAACGCAGCACCCACGCATGATGCGCTCACCACGCGCATGCCCAGGCGCACGATCGCGCCCACCACGCGCACGCTCCGGACGTCCGAGTCTTCTTCCAACGTGAGCAGCTACTCATCCGCAAGACTTGGGCAACTTCCGCTGAGCCTGCTGCGTCCATCTCCGACGCCACACGATCGCGACCCAGCATGTAACCAGATCCTAGACCTAAACGCACACGAGCACAGACTCACTTACAGACACAACACACACTAACGCGGTACACTTACGTGCCCTGCCCGACGTGGACTTCGACCCGGTGCACAGACACCGGTCACCACCACGCCGGACATGGCTTATTGCTAACAAGCGAGAACTCCGCGGTGGTCTCGTCCAGAGCGAGCACGACGCCGTCGCGCTCCATCGCCCAGTAGAAGGACCAGCGAGTGCGCCCCACGAAGTTGAGCACGCCAAACGCCGGGAGGGGGACGCTGGCCGCGCTCTGCCCTAGGCTCCAGCCGCCGTCGACGCCGGAAGAGAAGACGCACGCGCGGGGAGCGCCACGGACATAATTGACGTACTCGTAGACCGTGACGATCACGCGAAAGTTGGACATGCCGATGCTGCCACCCGTGCCGTCGACGGAAGCGCCGTCGAGCAGGAACGCGCCGAAGCAGAGGTGGAGACGCATCTCCGGCGGGTAGGCGATCCCCTGGTACCGCCGAGAGAGCGGCTCGCAGACGACGAGGTCGGGGAAGCGGAACCGCCAGGACCGATTTTTTCTCGAACGGTAGAGGAGGAGGAGCCCCCCGCGGCTGTCGGCGAGCTCCCAGGACATGGAGCCGTCGAGTTCCGGGAGGAAATCGAGGGAGAAGTGGCGTCTGTCGATGGCACCGGCCGTGGAGGGGTCTGGCACGAAGACGTGGTTGTTTTCATCGGGCGTCAGCTTCTCGCGGTAGGGGTCGACGACGTGGTAGTGGCCGGGGACGTGAGCCGCGTGGAGGGAGCGGAAGCGGGTCAGGAAACCGGTGTCCGCGACGATGCGGCGCCACCGCTTGCAGGTGAAGGCGGCACGGAGGATGGTGAGGGAAGAATCCACGCGGAGGAGGAGCAGCTCGAGGAGGTGATCGGGAATGTGGTGGACGCTCGTTGGCCCAGGCGGCAGTATGTCGCTCTTCCTCTTCGTCGACGCTGTCTTGAGCTTGTTGCTGCGCCGTCGTCGCCCGCGGCCCGCCATTGACACGCAGCTCCGGGAAAGCTTCTTGGTTTATGGGAATGTAAGGCGACGCGCAGATTTTGAAGCTGATCTCGGGCATAGGTGATATCCCAGCCGTTGCTGTCATTTAGGGATTCGAGTCAGCTGTTGACCAAACTGCATGCATGTGTCTGTATATCTGGGTATTGAGAGTATAGCAGCTTTTTTGGACATACGTATTCACGGAAGATTCTCTTTGGGTGGGGCCGGACCCCGCACAGGGCGCTCAGGCCAGCACATGCCCTGTCTGAGCTGGGTGTAGAAGAATATTTGCTCGATTCCCCCGCTCCGCCTCCGGCCAAGGCCAAGCCGCGGTTTGCTGCTTCGGTGGCGGTTGAGAGAGGGAGAGTTAGGTCTTCCAGCGATTTGGTGGTGGCAGCGCCGCCGCATCGAGTAAGTTTCGGCAGCTCCTACCCCACCTCGGTGGCGCCTTTGCCGGCGGCGTCGAGGAGCTGGTCCGGCCCTGGGAACGGCCCTTTTGGTGCTATCGGGCATGGCTAGCGAGGCGGCAGCGGTGGCCACGCTTTGGGCTTCTGTCCTCGAGCTCCTGCCTCGCTTCGATGGCGCTGGATTCCGTCGCCATTGACGAAATTCTGGAGGCCTGTACAGTAGTCAGTGGGCAGCGACGGCAGTCCGGCCTGTTCCGCTTGGTGTCCGGGGTTGCTTCCGGTAGCCACCTAGCTCCCTTTTGGTTTATGGTCTGGGCAAGAGGGGTGGTTAGCTCCGGTGGCTCCTCCCGGCGTGGAAGAGGAGCCGGACCTGGAGAGAGTTCGCTTGCACAGCAACGTCAAGGATCTGATTGCTTTTCTTGATTTTCGTGAAGGTTGTCTGTGATTTTTTCCAAGGGGCTGTTCATGTACTTTTGGAATCTTCTGGTGTGTGCACGTTGGATGTACTCTGTTTTTTAATATTAGTCTCATATGTTCTTCTAGAAAAAAAAAACATTGCTGATTGTAGAGATCTTCCAATTTTTCTTACAAAGTACATATGACATACACATAAAGTCCTGTGTGTTTCAAAAAAAAGTTATGTGCTTATCCATAAATTGCAAAGATTCTCTACATAGTGATGTGAAGAGTTCTACTTTTTTGTCTTATAGAGTACATATAACATATCTATAAAGTCCTATGCATTAATAGATGGCAGTGATTTTCAACACAGCGATTGTAGAGTTCTTACATATTTTTTTTACCAAGTCCACTATCTTCACAAGGTTCCATGCTTTTATCTCATGAACTCGGGTGTCAAATCATATCAACGGAATCTGGTCATGGTGGAATCAGCAAACCGAAGCACAGAGCAACCCCAAATCAAGATAGCTAATTCGCTGTTGATTTTTTTTTGCTAATTCGCCAAACACATAGCAAATTACCTAGTACAAACTCTGGACCCAGTCTAATAGTAGTAGCGACCCAATTATTTAGATCCTGCCAAAAATAAGATGCAACACAAGAAAACCTGTGTGCAGTTGATACGCACCCAAAAAAAGTTGGTGGCTCTAGACAAAAAAAAAAAAAACCACAAACCAGATTCTACACCCCAAATGTGTGGATGCACGCCGAAAAAAACTAGATTTACGGGTCGACAAAAGCCTCCGCAGGCCAGACACCACAAAATTAGACACTAAAAACAAATATTTTGGAATATTCTTTTCTTCTTCCTCTAGGCATTGTCTTCGCCTGCCTTCCCGTCGGCCGCCGGCCGTCGCCAACCCCCACGCGCACATGCCCACTCTTGTTGGTCGCTCGCGCTGGCCGACCCTGCGATGGCCGCTCGTGCTAGCCGCCCGCGCGCCTGCCCGCCTGCGCTGGCCACCCACGCGCCCGCCCATGGCCGCTCGACCCGGCGTCGCCATTGCTCACCGCGTGCGCCACCCGACCCGCCGGTCTTGACCACCTCTGCCTCATCTCGGCCGCGATCTGCCAAAATACAACCCAACTGGTGGCTAATTCCGGCGAGCGTGGTTCGATTTTTGCCCATTTCTGATTGGATTATGTAGTACGTCGCCGGAATTTGGCCGTACTCCGGCGAGTCTACTGGCGAAATGTGTTCGCGCGAGGTGAATCGACTCTGAAACCCTAATTATGGAGATCGTGGGCTTATATGCAGGTTGGCCTGCAAAAACGTTTACAGGTTTGACAGTTTTGCGGTGTTTGATCTGGACAAAAAAAACGTCAAAACCCCCAAACTAACCTGCAAATATCCGGGTTTGACCAATTTGGGAGGTTGCTAGAGATGCTGTGACAAGCCTCCCTCTCCCACCTCAAACGGCTCCAGCGTGTTGAAGAGCTCCGCCTTGAGCCCTCGACCGCCCGCACCGGACTCTACGCATGTGCAAACCGCAGGTCAGAGGTGTAGCACTCCGGCACCTAGAAGACCCAGCTCCAGCGTACAAAATACATATTTTGTTCGCGTTCTAGATTTACAAGTTTTACAAAGTTTGATAGAAAATATAGAAAGATATATTAACATCGATGATACCAAATACATATAATATAATATAAAAATGTATTCTATCATGATTCTAATACATTAGATATTATATCTCAAGTTTCAATATTTAAATAAAAAAATTAATCAAAGTTCACAAAGTTTGACTTTGACCAAACCCGGACCGCGAAGTAATTGTGAACAGAGGGAATACTGAAGAGCGATGACGCGATTCATCATTGGATGTTGGAAGATTCTATATATAAATTAAATTTGGGAATTCTGGTGTTTGGCAGCTGAAACAATTCAACAAAGAGTAAATTACAATGGAGTGGCCGTTCCTCTCGATTTAGCCCTTGTCTCCCTAGCCACGGCCGTCGTGGCCTGGGGAGCAGCAACTGTGGTATACAACTGGTTTGGTGTTGGTTCGGCCGATGAAAACACGTATTGGGCACTATTAGGAAAAGGCCTAGCCATAAGATGGGTGCTAGTGGCGCACTAGAAAGTGGTGGGCCACGGTTAAAAATGTAGTAGTGGCGCACCTCTTCTGTCATGCGCCATCACTAAAGAGCAGCCTGAGCCCAGGTTCTTTACCCAACCTAGTAGTGGCGCACTGCCTTGAGGTGTGATACGTCTCCAACGTATCGATAATTTCTTATGTTCCATGCTACTTTATCGATGATATCTACATGTTTTATACACATTACACGTCGTATTTGTGCATTTTCTGGAACTAACCTATTAACAAGATGCCGAAGTGCCAGTTCTGTTTTTGCTGTTTTTGGTTTCAGAAATCCTAGTAACGAAATATTCTCGAATCGGACGAAATCAAGACCCGAGTTCCTATTTTCACCGGAAGCATCCGAACACACGAGAAGGACCAGAGGGGGCACTGGGCCCCCAGACCATGCGCCAGGCCCTGGCCGCGCCGCCTTATGGTGCCACCGCCTCGTCGCCCTCCGACTCCGCCTCTTCGCCTATTAAAGGTCCCTGACCTAAAACCTCGATACGAAAAACCACGGTACGAGAAACCTTCCAGAGCCGCCGCCATCGCGAAGCCAAGATCGGGGACAGGAGTCTCTGTTCCGGCACGCCGGACGGGAAGTGCCCCGGAAGGCTCCTCCATCGACACCACCGCCATCTTCATCAACGCTGCTGTCTCCCATGAGGATGGAGTAGTTCTCCATCGAGGCTCGGGCTGTACCGGTAGCTATGTGGTTCATCTCTCTCTATGTAGTTCAATACAATAATCTCATGAGCTGCCTTACATGATTGAGATTCATATGATGATGCTTGTAATCTAGATGTCGTTATGCTAGTCAAGTGAATTTTACTTATGTGATCTCCGGAGACTCCTTGTCCCACGTGTGTAAAGGTGACCTTCATCTCCTACTGGTTCAATAACCTTGGTTTTTTACTGAGGGAAAACTTGCTGCTGTACGCATCACACCTTCCTCTTGGGGTTCCCAACGGACGTGTGCTTCACGCGTTATCAGGACCCAGGCAAACAGTTTAGTAGTTTGGGCGCCTACAAGGAGTCAAGGACAACCTCCACGACCACCGTATGGAATAGAACACCGACAAGAAGCTAGAACAACGGAGATACGATTTGCCACTGTCGTATGAGGTGGCCTGGGAGCAGCAACCGTGGTATACAACTGGCTTGGTGTTGGTTCAGCCAACGAAAACACGTATTGGGCTTCGAATTTGAGTTAGACGGGACAATTTTGTTAGCGGTGATTAGCGGCACTTTAGCGGATGTAGTGCCCATAACGGCAGAAACAGGCTTAGCATCGCGAAAGGCTGTTCGAGAAGCTATAGCGCAGCTATAGGCGGCTATTTTTTTTTCCTTGGTCCATATCCTTACAAAAAATCTTCAAATCATTCACAGTGTAATATCATAGAGTCCTTCATATATCCTCAAACACATGCAGTATTAATTGAGAGAAGATGTTGGCATGGGGCCCTCAAATAAATAAAACACCCGCATAGTACATTGTTGCATTTCATAGGAGATAAGTAAAAGCAATTCATAAAAATTATACATTTGCATCTATTATAGCCGTATTAATACCTCTGCGTATGATCTAGTCGTCTTATTACATGACTCAGTATAGCCATGCGGTTCTTAACAAAATAACCATATCGTACACCGGGTAACAACATGTAGTCCTTATCAAAATCTCCATAGCGTACAGAATGTAATATCATAGAGTACTTCATGTAACCTCATACATAGCAGGCTGTATTAATCGTGAAGATATTTGCATAGTACATTAATGCATCTGATAGAGGAGACAAGTCAAAACAAAAATTTCTTAAGAATTACACGGTTGCATCTGTTTTAGCTTTGCTCATACCTCCAAGTGTGATACCGTTGACTTATGATGTGACCTTGTATATCCATGTGGTCCTTAACTAAATAGCCACATCGTACACCGGGTAATATCATCTAGTCCTTGTGTATCCTCTATGCATTGGCCTGAATCCTACGATATATGGTGTTTTAATTTATATTAGTCAAGGCTAGACTGAGACAAATGTTTGTGTTAATTGAATGAATAGTTTATGATCAATTACTCTTATGGTACGATGTTATGCTATATATAGTTTAGTCTGAGTTCTGCGGACACCCTAATGATGACTCACTCACATCTCTGTTTTGATACACATGTATGTGACAAATTTTCTTAACCGTTTAGATTGTTAATTTGTCCACTCGAAGTGAAGCTCCAGTTGATAGGTATTTCGCATGTGAGTAAAAAAAAAGGTGACTTCAACATGCAGTTTTTCATTGTTGATTAATACAACAACATCAAATTTTGGGCAAAGCTTGTATGCCAATGTCTATAGGGCATCCAAGAAAAAAGGCAACTATCTGGAGAATGCGGTCCTTTAAAAATCTCACATGTGGTACATTGTTACATCTCGTAGAGTCTTCTTTATCGTTGGGGTAGTTCATAGTAACTCGTTTCCGACGATTGATTGTGCTCTTTGAATGAATAGTTCATGATGTATAGTTTAGTTTCAGTTCCGAGGATACCCTAATGATGAATCACTTACATGTCTATTTTGATACACAGAGAGTGTCGTCTTAATTGATAAATCTCTTTTAACCTTTTAGATTGTTAATATGTCCACTGGAAGAGGAGGTATAGTTGATAGGTATTTATTCATGCCAAATCATGTTTCAGGTGTTAGGACCCAGGCAAACAGTTTAGTAGTTTGGGCGCCTACAAGGAGTCAAGGACAACCTCCACGACTGCCGTATGGAATAGAACACCGACAAGAAGCTAGAACAACGGAGATACGATTTGCCACTGTCGTATGAGGTGGCCTGGGAGCAGCAACCGTGGTATACAACTGGCTTGGTGTTGGTTCAGCCGACGAAAACACGTATTGGGCTTCGAATTCGAGTTTGATGGGACAATTTTGTTAGCAGTGATTAGCGGCACTTTAGCGGATGTAGTGCCCATAACGGCAGAAACAGGCTTAGCATCGCGCAAGGCTGTTCGAGAAGCTATAGCGCAGCTATAGGCGGCTATTTTTTTCCTTGGTCCATATCCTTACAAAAAATCTTCAAATCATTCACAGTGTAATATCATAGAGTCCTTCATATATCCTCAAACACATGCGGTATTAATTGAGAAGAAGATGTTGGCATGGGGCCCTCAAATAAATAAAACACCCGCATAGTAATTGTTGCATTTCATAGGAGATAAGTAAAAGCAATTCATAAAAATTATACATTTGCATCTATTATAGCCGTATTAATACCTCTGGGTATGATCCAGTCGTCTTATTACATGACTTAGTATAGCCATGCGGTTCTTAACGAAATAACCATATCGTACACCGGGTAACAACATGTAGTCCTTATCAAAATCTCCATAGCGTACACAACATAATATCATAGAGTACTTCATGTAACCTCATACATAGCAGGCTGTATTAATCGTGAAGATATTTGCATAGTACATTATTGCATCTGATAGAGGAGACAAGTCAAAACAAAAATTTCTTAAGAATTCCACGGTTGCACCTGTTTTAGCCTTGCTCATACCTCCAAGTGTGATACCTTTGACTTATGATGTGACCTTGTATATCCATGTGGTCCTTAAAGAAATAGCCATATCGTACACCGGGTAATATCATATAGTCCTTGTGTATCCTCTATGCATTGGCCTGAATCCTACGATAGGTGGTGTTTTAATTTATATTAGTCAAGACTAGACTGAGACAAATGTTTGTGTTAATTGAATGTATAGTTTATGATCAATTACTCTTAAGGTACGATGTTATGCTATATATAGTTTAGTCTGAGTTCTGCGGACACCCTAATGATGACTCACTCACATCTCTGTTTTGATACACATGTATGTGATAAATTTCCTTAACCGTTTAGATTGTTAATTTGTCCACTCAAAGTGAAGCTCCAGTTGATAGGTATTTCGACATGAAAAATCATGTTACATTTCTTAGAACCCAAACAAACAGTGTTGGGTCAAAAAAAAAAGGTGAAATCAACATGCAGTTTTTCATTGTTGATTAATACAACAACATCAAATTTTGGGCAAAGCTTGTATGCCAATGTCTATAGGCCATCCAAGAAAAAAGGCAACTATCTACCACAAAAAATGAACTCAAAGGACTGGAGAAGATTTTAGAATACTGTAGCATACCAAACTATTGAGATCGAACAAAAAAAAGCAGAGGGAACCAATTGAAGGAAATGGGGATCGCAAAGCTGGGTGCTGTGATAAAAATGGCACCTCCAGGTAAAGAAAAAGGAAACGCAGAGTGCAGACCAAAGAAACAGATCACGGGGAAGCCTCGGGTCGCCGTCGCCCATCCCCATACTTGGCGCAACAGTCAAGCGATGCAAAGCTGATCTCGGGCGTGTGTGGTACTGCAAGCTGTGAAGCTCCCTTGACGCCGGAAGAGCACGCGGCATGGCGACTGGCGAGGCCCGGCCACTGTATTCCATGAATCCGGAGAAAATCCCTATAATTTTAGATTCGCGGAGGAAAAGAATCGACCAGAAGAAAAACAGGGGATGGATCTCACCTGAGTAGCAGACCGGTAAATCCTTGGTGCCCGCCATGGAGAAGCTCTCTCAGATCTTCCTCAGATCTGGTCGACGCACGGACGAGCAGAGGAATAGGAGGCGAGGACAGGGAGAACGATGGACCTGCATCGCCGGTGGGCGTCTGGATCTAGATTAAGATTCCGCTCTTGCCTGAGGGTGTGAGTCTCGTCTCCGCTTGTACAGTACCATACAGGTGAGCAGGGCCCCACCGTATACTCTCGTATCGTACTGCTGCAATCTCGTATTGGAGAAAAAGGCCCGGTCAAACCATGCAGCTCGTGGGCCCGGAGCGCGAATCTTACAGCGACGACGACGGCTGCTGATACCACACACGCCCGAGATCAGCTTTGCATCAGCATTTTCGGAATGTAAGTCCTTCTGAAGACGTAGTATAGGTCTTATAGCCGATTCAGTGAGCATTCATTAACTATTTAAAATGTCTTCGCAACGCGATTTGGAGAGCATGTCCTTGCGTCCCACGGAACCTAAATCTGGGTCAAAATGCTTGCACTGCGCCAGAGAATAGAATATAGGTATGTGATTGAACGCGGTTTTACCGCAACCGGTTGAAGCAGCACTTGGCTACATAGTACACACTCACGGTGGATGACATCACCAGCGAAGGCAAACTCTACGGATTCACCACCGCCACCACCACCGCTGCTGCCATTACCACTTGTGTGTGGTACACTTTCTCCTCTGCAGCGAATGGCAGTGTATTTCTCCCGTGTTTTTTCACAAGTAGAAAACGGGTCCTCAGTTTCGGTTCATAAAGGCCTTTAGTCTCGGTTGAAAAACAAATCGGGACTGAAAAGTTTTCCACGTGGGTTGTGGACGCCCGTCAGGACGAAGAGTCTTTAGTCCCGGTTTGTAGCATGAACCGGGATTAAAGGCTATTTCGTTAATGTTTTTATCCATTTTTTTCTGATTATTTTTCGCCCCCTCTTTTTTTCTACTTTTTTCAGAATTTCTAGTATTTCGGTTATTTGACAAGTTTAGTCTCTAACTACACTTAATCTCTAGTCAAATTACCTACCCATGGTCAAACTTCCCGCTCGGCTACATGGTACACACTCACGGTGGATGACATCACCGGCAAAGGGAAACTCTACCGATCCACCACCGCCACTGCCATTACCACTGGTGTGTGGTACACTTTCTCCTCTGCAGCGAATGGCAGTGTATTTCTCCCGTGTTTTTTCACAAGTAGAAAACAGGCCTCCAGTTCCGGTTCATAAAGGCCTTTAGTCCCGGTTGAAAAACAAACCGGGACTGAAATGTTTTCCACGTGGGTTGCGGACGCCCGTTAGGACGAAGGGTCTTTAGTCCCGGTTTGTAGCATGAACCGGGATTAAAGGCTATTTCGTTAATGTTTTTATCCATTTTTTCTGATTATTTTTCACCCTCTCTTTTTTTCTACTTTTTTCAGAATTTTTAGTATTTCGGTTATTTGACAAGTTTAGTCTCTAACTACACTTAATCTCTAGTCAAATTACTTACCCATGGTCAAACTTCCCGCTCGGTCACCCATCCTCCCACTACTCCAGCACTAGCACGCTTAACTTTCAAGTTCCTTTCCCGTCCCGCTTCCAAGTGCTTCACGCGGATGTTGTTGATAGTAGTATCATATCAATCATATTAACATGTTGGTCGATGTCACACTTATTTATTGTTCAAATTCCAAATAATTATTTTCATAAACCAAAACTAATGACGCAATAATAATATTGTATTATAATTTTAAATTATTTTAAATATTAACTTTTTAAATTTGTATTATAATTATTTTTTAAATTTAATTTTTTAAATAATTTTTTTTGCCAAACCTGAAAATTTGAATATCTGAAAAATTGGCAAACTTTATGGTTAAGTAATAATAATCTTTATGCATGATGCAATTATTAATTTAAAAAATTTAAAAATATAAATCCTGAATTTCTGGCAAAAACTAAAATCTTCCTGCTTTCATATTTTCCTTTGGAATTTTGAGAATCTAAAAATTGGCTAAACGAGTAAACCCGGGTTAATTCGGATGTAAATTTTTCCCATGATCATTTTGATATATTATACGTTTTTCTGACGTCGTATGCAAAAGTTCATGCCATTTTACCTTTTTCCAAACATTTTATGCAAAAAAGTTGAAATTCAAGTTTGTCAATTTTCCCTAATAGTACGTTACAGGAATCTCAAAAGATTTTATTTTTTGAATTGTGTATCATTTCCTTTATATTTTACAGAGCTAAAAAAGGCGATCCACGAGGGGGGGGGTGGAGGTGCGTGGGGAGCCAAAAAACCTAAAAACCCTTTAGTCCCGGTTGGTAAAACGAACCGGGACTAAAGGGTAGATCTTTAGTCCCGGTTGGTAATACGAACCGGGACTAAAAGCTTTTGCCCCAGAGGCCAGCCCTTTAGTCTCGATTGGTATTACGAACCGGGACTAAAGGGTCCAAACAAACCGAGACTAAAGGGTTTTCACGATAAACCCTTACCAATGTCCCCCATTAATCTCGGTTCACTTTTAAACCGGAATTAAAGCTCCAGGGGTGCTAGACAAAAGGTATGTTTTCTACTAGTGTTGCGTACATCTCACTCGTGGTCATGGGTTCATCAACATGGTGGGGGATTAGATCATTCCTTCTGATTAACCGGAAATGAAGATTGAATCAAAATCAAACAATGGGCTGATGGTTCTAAGATCACATTGTGATCTTTCAACAGTTTCGGGGTTAGATTTTTGTGGAGAGATTAGGAGAAGTTTCTCGCCGTTGGATCTTTCGGGGTCTGTCACACTATGCACCACCCTCTGTGTAAGTATGCGATATAATTCACCTCGGGCATGCAGATGCAACAAATACGCCATCAATGGCGGTTACAGGTTAGGTTCGGTACGTGGTTAGAGTGGTGTACCTTTTACTGTTCAGACCGAGATGCAACCTTGTTCGTGTTGTCCTTCTTTGGGATCAAGGTGATAAAAACTGAGTTGAGCCCCTCAAAGTAATAGTCTCAGCCATTGAAGACGGCTTCAAGGGCTACGAGCATGTCGCCCTTGATTATTGGCTATCAAGATTGATGGAAGGCCCAAGGGAAGCCCTCCGTCCCAAGAGACTTGTCAGCTGGCACGAAGCGGATCGCGGCCCAGCATTCATCCTTGGAGAACTCGGCATCAAGCGCAGAGAGGTCCACTCGAACTCGTCCTCACTGTTCGCCACTGCAGATGTGCCCCTTCATCCTCCGCTCGAACTCGTCGTCGGCCTCACCGTTCCCCCAGTGCAACTGCACTCCCTCCTCTCCGGCCATAGCATGTTGCCCGCTCGCTCAAACATCAACTTTTTTTTGCCAAAATTTAAAATTTAAAAATATACATGGTGCGCCATGAATATGTATAGTACCCATGGCAAATAATAATTATAAGTGGCGCACTAGTTGTGGCGCATCAGTGGTGCTCCTCCACGGGTTGTAAAAATGTATGCGCCATGTGTAGCTATTTTCTAGTAGTGTGCCTTGATTCGCAAGCGATAATACACACTGCCTCCTTCAAAAAACAAGGTGTGGATGAGGTTAGGTGCGCCCGTACACTGGTAGAAAAAAGGCCTTCCGTCCAGCCCCATTAGTCGCGGAAATGCAAGAACCGCGACCAATGGAGCCTTTAGTCGCGGCTCGGTTAGCGAACCGCGACCAAAGGCCTGGGCCCAGCGCGCTGGACAGCTGGTGGACGGGAGGGGCTTTAGTCGCGGTTGGAGCCGCGACTAAATGTCCTCGGCCTGGCCCAAAGGCCTTTAGTCGCGGTTGGCCAGGCCAACCGCGACTACCCTATATATACCATCTAGCCCACACACTTAGCCATTTGGTGCCACTTCTCTTCACAAACTTCACAAGGGGTGTAGGGTTTGCTTTTGGCTCCTCTTATGCACACAAGGTGTTTGATGAAATGCCCCAAGAGCATGAAACAAACATGATATGAAGTGTCGGAGCCACACTTCATCGAGCTTCCTCATTTTATTTTTTCCTCCTCGATCGCGGTTAGCAACAACTTGAACCTTTCATATATATGTGTGTAGTTCATTGTTTAATTTCTATTTAGTTTAACAAATGCATGATGGTTAATTATATATTTTGTATTATAATAATGCAGATGAATCGGCAATGGATGTACGCTAGCCGACTCTCCGGCGAATTCACTACGGGTTTGAAAGATTTCCTCGTAGTGGCTAATGCGAACAAGCAGGGGGTTTTGTTATCTATCCATGTGTTGGCTGTAAGAATCAGAAGGGTTACTCTTCCTCAAGGGAAGTTCACATGCACCTGATTCGGCATGGTTTCATGCCAAGCTATAATTGTTGGACCAAGCATGGAGAAAGAGGGGTTATAATGGAAGAAGATGAAGAAGGGGATGACATCGATGAGAGCTATCTTGATCATTTCGGTGATACTTTCATGGATGATGCTGAAGGTGGGGAAGGTGAAGGGGAAGGTGATCAAGAAGAGGCACGTGATGAGCCCGCTGATGATCTTGGTCGGACCATTGCTGATGCACGGAGTCGCTGCGAATATGATAAGGAGAGGGAGAATTTGGATCGCATGTTAGAGGATCACAAAAAGTCGCTGTACCCAGGATGCGATAATGGTCTGAAAAAGCTGGGCTGCACACTGGATTTGCTGAGATGGAAGGCACAGGAAGGTGTAGCTGACTGGGATTTGAAAACTTGCTGAAAATGTTGAAGAATATGTTTCCAAAGAATAACGAGTTGCCCTCCAGTACGTACGAAGCAAAGAAGGTTGTCTGCCCTCTAGGTTTAGAGGTTCTGAAGATACATGCATGCATCAACGCATCCTCTACCGCGGTGAATACGAGAATTTGAATGAATGCCGGTATGCGCATTGCGTTATAAGATCAGAGGCGATGACCCTGGTGACGATGTCGAGGGCCAAGAAGAAGGTTCCCGCCAAGGTGATGTGGTATGCTCCTATAATACCACGGTTGAAACGTCTGTTCAGGAACAAAGAGCATGCCAAGTTGTTGCGATGGCACAAAGAGGACCGTAAGTCGGACGGGGAGTTGAGACACCGCAGATGGAACGCAATGGAGAAAGATCGACAGAGAGTTTAAAGATTTTGCAGCTGACGCAAGGAACATAAGATTTGGTCTAAGTACAGATGGCATGAATCCTTCGGAGTGATACGTCTCCAACGTATCGATAATTTCTTATGTTCCATGCTACTTTATTGATGATACCTACATGTTTTATGCACATTATATGTCATATTTATGCATTTTAGAACTAACCTATTAACAAGATGCCGAAGAGCCAGTTGCTGTTTTCTGCTGTTTTGGTTTCAGAAATCCTAGTAAAGAAATATTCTCGGAATTGGACGAAACTTTCGCCCAGGGTCCTATTTTTGCACGAAGCTTCTAGAAGACCGAAGAGATAACGAAGTGGGGCCACGAGGTGGCCAGAGGGCAGGCCGGCGCGGCCCAGGCCCTGGCCGCGCCGACCTACCCCCTGGGCCCCTCGTGTGGCCCCTCGCGTTGACCCTCCGCCTACTTAAAGCTTCCGTCGCGAAACCCCGATCGAGAGCCACGATACGGAAAACCTTCTGAGACGCCGCCGCCGCAATCCCATCTCGGGGATTCGGAGATCGCCTCCGGCACCCTGCCGGAGAGGGGATTCATCTCCCGGAGGACTCTACACCGCCATGGTCGCCTCGGAGTGATGAGTGAGTAGTCCACCCTGGACCATGGGTCCATAGCGTAGCTAGATGGTCGTCTTCTCCTTGTTGTGCTTCATTGTTGGATCTTGTGAGCTGCCTAACATGATCAAGATCATCTATCGTAATACTATATGTTGTGTTTGTCGGGATCCGATGGATAGAGAGTACTATGATTATGGTGATTATCAATCTATTGTTTATGTGTTGTTTATGATCTTGCATGCTCTCCGTTATTAGTAGAGGCTCTGGCCAAGTTTTTGCTCTTAACTCCAAGAGGGGGTATTTATGCTCGATAGTGGGTTCATGCCTTCATTGAATCTGGGATCGTGACAGTAGGTTCTAAGGTTGTGATGTGCTGTTGCCACTAGGGATAAAACATTGATGCTATGTCTAAGGATGTAGTTGTTGATTTACGCACCATACTTAATGCAATTGTGCGTTTTTGCAACTTAATGGGAGGGTTCGGATGATAACCGAAGGTGGACTTTTTAGGCATAGATGCGTTGGATGGCGGTCTATGTACTTTGTCGTGCCCGGATTAAATCTCACTATATTTATCATATCATGTATATGCATTGTTATGCCTTTCTCTATTTGTCAATTGCCCGACGTAATTTGTTCACCCAACATGCTTTATCTTATGGGAGAGACACCTCTAGTGAACTGTGGACCCGGTCCTATTCTTTACATAGCATACAATCTACTTGTTTTACTGTTTTCTTTGCAAACATCTTCCACTCGATACGTTTAATCCTTTGTTACAGCAAGCCGGTGAGATTGACAACCTCACTGTTTCGTTGGGACAAAGTACTTGGGTTGTTGTGCGGTTCCGCGTTGGCGCCGGAATCCCAGTGTTGCGCCGCATCACATTTCGCGACCATCAACCTTCAACGTGCTTCTTGGCTCCTCTGGTTCGATTAAACCTTGGTTTCTTTCGAGGAAAACTTGCTACTGTGCGCATCATACCTTCCTCTTGGGGTTCCCAACGAACGTGTGAGTTACACGCCATCAAGCTCTTTTTGGCGCCGTTGCCGTGGAGATCAAGACACGCTGCAAGGGGAGTCTCCACTTCTCAATCTCTTTACTTTGTTTTTGTCTTGCTTTATTTTATTTACTACTTTGTTTGCTGCACTAAAACAAAACACAAAAAAATTAGTTGCTAGTTTTACTTTATTTACTGTCTTGCTCTATATCGAAAACACAAAAAAATTGGTTACTTGCATTTACTTTATCTAGTTTGTTTTATTTTACTGCTACTAAAATGAGTAATCCTGAAGTTGAAGTTCGTTCTTTTAAGCAACAAGGTGGAGAAAGTTTTAAAGATGCTTGGTATAGAATTAGTAATGCTCATCAAAGGTGCATTAAGAAACACTCCACCACTATCCTTCTTAGGAACTTTTATGTTGGTTTATCTAGTTGGAATAGATATGTTCTTGATACTCTTTCGGGAGGTAATTTCCTAGGTACTCCCGCTTTAGAAGCTAGTTGCATCATTGAGAGTCTAGTTGGAATACCACCTGTTAATGAAGTTAAAACTGAAATCTCTCTTGAGGATGTTATGAAAAAATTGGAAACCATAGAGAAAAATTTTCCAAGTGTTGAAACTAAATTGGGAATGTTATTTGACAAAACTTATGAACTTGATAAATCCTTAGGAGGAATTGATGAAAGAATTAGTGTCCTAGGAACTTGTGTTGTCCATGATAATCAAACCAATAGGATTGATGAACTTGAAAAAGCTATGGGAACCTTGGGTTCAACCTTTTCTTCTCTCAAGTATAATGAGAAAGCTTATGTGGGTAAAGAGCAAAAATTCATGTACGCCTCTAAAGTGCCTAAACAAAAGAATTATTATAGGCCTAAAATTTCTAAGACCACCATAGAGAATTTGGATAATGGAGCACCTAAAGTACCCTCTGCAACAAGTTGTGTTTGCATGAAAAATAATGTTGATGCTTCTACTCGATGTTACTTGATTTGCACTTTCGCGCCTAGCTGAAAGGCGTTAAAGAAAAGCGCTTATGGGAGACAACCCATGTTTTTACCTACAGCAATTTTTGTTTTGTTGAGTCTTGGAAGTTGTTTACTACTGTAGCAACCTCTCCTTATCATGTTTTTGTGCCAAGTAAAGTTTCTATGTCAAAGTTGATGTTATATTTGGGATTGCTGCGCAGAAACAGCATTGCTGTCTGTCACGAATCTGGGCACAGTTCTCTGTAGAAAATTGAAAAAATCTGCCAATTTACGAGCGTGATCCTCAGATATGTACGCAACTTTCATTAGTTTTGAGTTTTTCCATTTGAGCAAGTCTGGTGCCATCTCTAAAATCGTCTTTACGGACTGTTCTGTTTTTGACAGATTCTGCCTTTTATTTCGCATTGCCTCTTTCGCTATGTTGGATTTATTTCTTTGATCCATTAATGTCCAGTAGCATTATGCAATGTCCAGTGAAAATAATGATTGTGTCACCTCTGAATGAGTGAATTATTAATGATGCACTAACCCTCTAATGAGTTTGCTTGAAGTTTGGTGTGAAGGAAGTTTTCAAGGGTCAAGAGAGGAGAATGATATACTATGATCAAGAGGAGTGAAAGCTCTAAGCTTGGGGATGCCCCGTGGTTCACCCCTGCATATTTTAAGAAGACTCAAGCGTCTAAGCTTGGGGATGCCCAAGGCATCCCCTTCTTCATCGACAACATCATCAGGTTCCTCCCCTGAAACTATATTTTTATTCAATCACATCTTGTGTTCTTTGCTTGGAGCGTCGGTTTGTTTTTGTTTTTGTTTTTGTTTGAATAAGATGGATCCTAGCATTCACTTTGTGGAGAGAGACACGCTCCGCTGTTGCATATGGACACATGTGTCCTTAGGCTTTACTCATAATGTTCATGGCGAAGTTTTTCTTCGTTAATTGTTATATGGTTGGAATTGGAAAATGCTACATGTAGTAATTCTAAAATGTCTTGGATAATGTGATACTTTGCAATTGTTGTGCTCATGTTTAAGCTCTTGCATCATATGCTTTGCACCTATTAATGAAGAAATACATAGAGCTTGCTAAAATTTGATTTGCATATTTGGTCTCTCTAAGGTCTAGATAATATCTAGTATTGAGTTTTGAACAACAAGGAAGACGGTGTAGAGTCTTATAATGTTTACAATATGTCTTTTATGTGAGTTTTGTTGCACTTGTTCATCCTTGAGTTTTGCTTCAAATAACCTTGCTAGCCTAAACCTTGTATCGAGAGGGAATACTTCTCATGCATCCAAAATCCTTGAGCCAACCACTATGCCATTTGTGTCCACCATACCTACCTACTACATGGTATTTCTCCGCCATTCCAAAGTAAATTGCTTGAGTGCTACCTTTAAAATTCCATCATTTACCTTTGCAATATATAGCTCATGGGACAAAATAGCCTTAAAAACTATCGTAGTATTGAATATGTACTTATGCACTTTATATTTTATTAAGTTGCTTGTTGTGCGATAACCATGCTTCGGGAACGCCATCAACTATTGTTGAATATCATGTGAGTTGCTATGCATGTCCGTCTTGTCTGAAGGATCTATCATTTTAGTGGTTGGAGCATGCAAAATTGTTAGAGAAGAACATTGGGCCGCTAACTAAAGCCATGAACCATGGTTGAAGTTTCAGTTTTGGACATATATCCTCAATCTCATATGAGAATAATAATCATTGCTACATGCTTATGCATTTAAGAGGAGTCCATTATCTGTTGTCCATGTTGTCCCGGTATGGATGTCTAAGTTGAGAATAATCAAAGCGAGAAATCCAAAATGCGAGCTTTCTCCTTAGACCTTTGTACAGGCATGGAGGTACCCCTTTGTGACACTTGGTTGAAACATGTCATGCAAAGATCCGGTAGTCCAAGCTAAGTAGGACAAGGTCGGGCACTATTAGTATACTATGCATGAGGCTTGCAACTTGTAAGATATAATTTTCATAACTCATATGCTTTATTACTACCGTTGACAAAATTGTTTCATGTTTTCAAAATAAAAGCTCTAGCACAAATACAATCGATGCTTTCCTCTTTGAAGGACCATTCTTTTACTTTTATTGTTGAGTCGGTTTACCTATCTCCTTCCACCTTAAGAAGCAAACACTTGTGTGTGCATTGATTCCTACATACTTGCATATTGCAATTGTTATATTACTTTATGTTGACAATATCCATGAGATATACATGTTATAAGTTGAAAGCAACCGCTGAAACTCAATCTTCCTTTGTGTTGCTTCAACACCTTTACTTTGATTTTTGCTTTATGAGTTAACTCTTATGCAAGACTTATTGATGCTTGTCTTGAAGTACTATTCATGAAAAGTCTTTGCTATATGATTCACTTGTTTACTCATGTCATTACCTTTGTTTTGATCGCTGCATTCATTACATATGTTTACAAATAGTATGATCAAGATTATGATGGCATGTCACTTGAAATTATCTTTCTTATCGTTTTGCTGCTCGGGACGAGTAACTAAGCTGGGGATGCTGATACGTCTCCAACGTATCGATAATTTCTTATGTTCCATGCTACTTTATTGATGATACCTACATGTTTTATGCACATTATATGTCATATTTATGCATTTTGGAACTAACCTATTAACAAGATGCCGAAGAGCCAGTTCTGTTTTCTGCTGTTTTTGGTTTCAGAAATCCTAGTAAAGAAATATTCTCGGAATTGACGAAACTTTCGCCCAGGGTCCTATTTTTGCACGAAGCTTCCAGAAGACCGAGATAACGAAGTGGGGCCACGAGGTGGCCAGAGGGCAGGCCGGCGCAGCCCAGCGCCCCGACCTACCTGGGCCCCTCGTGTGGCCCCCTCGCGTTGACCCTCCGCCTACTTAAAGCTTCCGCAACCCCAGTACCGAGAGCCACGATACGGAAAACCTTCTGAGACACGCGCCGCGAATCCCATCTCGGGGGATTCGGAGATCGCCTCCGGCACCTGCCGAGGGGATTCATCTCCCGGAGGACTCTACACCGCCATGGTCGCATCCGGAGTGATGAGTGAGTAGTCCACCCCTGGACCATGGGTCCATAGCGGTAGCTAGATGGTCGTCTTCTCCTTGTTGTGCTTCATTGTTGGATCTTGTGAGCTGCCTAACATGATCAAGATCATCTATCTGTAATACTATATGTTGTGTTTGTCGGGATCCGATGGATAGAGAGTACTATGATTATGGTGATTATCAATCTATTGTTTATGTGTTGTTTATGATCTTGCATGCTCTCCGTTATTAGTAGAGGCTCTGGCCAAGTTTTTGCTCTTAACTCCAAGAGGGGGTATTTATGCTCGATAGTGGGTTCATGCCTTCATTGAATCTGGGATCGTGACAGGTTCTAAGGTTGTGATGTGCTGTTGCCACTAGGGATAAAACATTGATGCTATGTCTAAGGATGTAGTTGTTGATTACATTACGCACCATACTTAATGCAATTATCTGTTGCTTTGCAACTTAATACTGGAGGGGTTCGGATGATAACCTGAAGGTGGACTTTTTAGGCATAGATGCGGTTGGATGGCGGTCTATGTACTTTGTCGTAATGCCCGGATTAAATCTCACTATATTTATCATATCATGTATATGCATTGTTATGCCTTTCTCTATTTGTCAATTGCCCGACTGTAATTTGTTCACCCAACATGCTTTATCTTATGGGAGAGACACCTCTAGTGAACTGTGGACCCGGTCCTATTCTTTACATAGCATACAATCTACTTGTTTACTGTTTTCTTTGCAAACATCTTCCACTCGATACGTTTAATCCTTTGTTACAGCAAGCCGGTGAGATTGACAACCTCACGTTTCGTTGGGACAAAGTACTTGGGTTGTGTTGTGCAGGTTCCGCGTTGGCGCGGAATCACTGGTGTTGCGCCGCATCACATTTCGCGACCATCAACCTTCAACGTGCTTCTTGGCTCCTACTGGTTCGATTAAACCTTGGTTTCTTTCTGAGGGAAAACTTGCTACTGTGCGCATCATACCTTCCTCTTGGGGATGGCATGAATCCTTTTGGCGAGCAGAGCTCCAGCCATAGCACCTGGCCCGTGACTCTATGCATCTACAACCTTCCTCCTTGGTTGTGCATGAAGCGGAAGTTCATTATGATGCCGGTGCTCATCCAAGGTCCGAAGCAACCCGGCAACGACATCGATGTGTACCTAAGGCCATTAGTTGATGAACTTTTACGGTTGTGGGCAGACCTGGTGTCCGTGTGTGGGATGAGCACAAAGAAGAGGAATTTGACCTACGAGCGTTGCTTTCGTAACCATCAACGATTGGCCTGCTCTTAGTAACCTTTCGGGACAGTCAAATAAGGTATAGAATGCATGCACGCACTGCTTACATGAGACTGAAAGTGTACATTTGCCAAATTGTAAGAAGAACGTGTACCTGGGGCATCGTTGATTTCTTACGAAAATTCATCCAGTAAGAAAGCGCGGCAAGCATTACAACGGCAAGGCAGATCAACGGCCGAAGCCTGCGGAACACTGGTGCTGAGATATTTGATATGGTCAAGGATTTGAAAGTCATCTTTGGAAAGGGTCCTGGCGGACAATCAATTCCGAAGGGAGCTGACGGCACGCACCCATGTGGAAGAAGAAATCTATATTGGAGCTAGAATATTGGAAAGTCCTAGATGTCCGCTCTGCAATCGACGTGATGCATGTTACGAAGAATATTTGCGTGAACCTGCTAAGCTTCTTGGGCGTGTATGGGAAGACAAATGATACAAAGGAAGCACGACAGGACCAGCAACGCTTGAAAGACCCTGATGACCAGCATCCGGAATGGTTTCAAGGTCGTGCCAGCTACGCTCCGACCAAAGAAGAGAAGGTCATCTTTTTGAATGCCTGAGCAGTATTAAGGTCCCGTCTGGATTCTCGTCCAATATAAAGGGAATAATAAACATGGCGGAGAAAAAGTTCCAAAACATGAAGTCTCACGACTGCCAGATTATGACGCAATTGCTTCCGATTGCTTTGAGGGGGCTCTGCCGGAAAATGTTCGAGTAGCCATTGTGAAGCTATGTGCATTCCTCAATGCAATCTCTCGGAAGGTAATCAATCCAGAAGTTCTACCACGGTTACAGAACGATGTGGTCCAATGTCTTGTCAGTTTCGAGTTGGTGTTCCCGCCATCCTTCTTCAATATTATGACGCACCTCCTGGTTCACCTAGTCGAAGAGATTTCCATTCTCGGTCCTGTATTTCTACATAATATGTTCCCCTTCGAGAGGTTCATGGGAGTATTAAAGAAATATGTTCGTAACCGTGCTAGGCCAGAAGGAAGCATCGCCAAGGGCTATGGAAATGAGGAGGTAATTGAGTTTTGTGTTGACTTTGTTCCTGACCTTAAGCCGATTGGTCTTCCTCGATCGCGACACGAGGGGAGACTAAGTGGAAAAGGCACGATCGGAAGGAAATCAACGATATGTATGGACGGCCATTCTCTGACTGAAGCACACCACACAGTTCTGACCAATTCCAGCTTGGTGGCTCCGTGCTTTGAGAAACACAAGAATATTTTACGCTCGGACAACCCGGGGAAGCCTGAATCCTGGATTAGGAAGGCCCACATGGAGACTTTCGGCAGTTGGTTGAGAAAACATTTAATGAGTGACAATGAGGTTGTAGATCAGGTGTACATGTTGGCCAAGACACCATCTTCGACTATAACGACTTTCCAAGGGTACGAGATAAATGGGAATACATTTTACATGATCGCCCAAGATAAAAGAGCACCAACCAAAACAGTGGTGTCCGCTTTGATTCAGCAACTGAGAATGGGAAAAAGGTCACATATTATGGTTACATAGAGGAGATATGGGAACTTGACTATGGACCCTCCTCAAGGTCCCTTTGTTCCGGTGCAAATGGTTCAAGCTAACGGGAGGTGGGGTAAAGGTGGACCAGCAATACGGAATGACAATGGTGGATTTCAACAATCTTGGTTACCTTGACGAACCATTCGTCCTAGCGAAAGATGTCGCTCAGGTTTTCTATGTCAAGGACATGAGTAGCAAACCGAGGAAACGGAAAGATAAGAAAACGATCAATACATCATGCGATGATCCAAAGCGCCACATTGTTCTTTCAGGGAAAAGAAACATCGTGGGAGTGGAGGACAAGACAGACATGTCAGAAGATTATAATATGTTTGGTGAAATTCCGCCCTTCAAAGTGAACACCGATCCAAGCATTAAGTTAAATGATGAGGATGCTCCATGGATACGGCCCAATCGTAAGCAAGCAGGGACACAAGGGAAGAGATGATGTGTAATAATTTATTGTACCAAACTTTGTTGAATGGATAATGTGAATTATATTGCCCGTGATGTGTTTGGTGTCCATTTTCGAATGATTCGATTGATTCGAGATAGCACTGATGATACATGAAATTTGGAGTGATTTAGTCATACTCTGCCTAGGCGTATAATATGCATACTCGTAGTCTTCATAGTCGCCGCCGTTGTACTGGTAGTCGTCGCCTTCTAAGTTGCCGTCGTACGTCGCTGTCGTCGGCGGCGCTCGTGGCTCGAAGCGGGAGGCAGCGCGGGGATATCGCCGGTCGTGATGTAGTCCATGACGCTCTGCAGAGTCCGGCCGTACCACCATAGCCGACGGCGGCCTCGTGGAAGTTCCCGGGAGGCAGACCGTCCTCCTCATACAGCGAGCGCCCTCTCACGCCGATTGATGAAGAAGGCGTCCAAGTATGCTGGTTATCGGGATGCAGGGGATTCATCCGCTGCTCGGTGTGAGGTCGAGGTAGTAGTGGTTCGTGATGGCTGCCCGCGCCAGCTGGGAGGGAGGGACCGGCACGCCGCCGGCGCTTAGGCTCCCGATCGCGGGGACGCGGTAGCCGGTGGGCAAGGGTAGTTCGAGGCGCAAAGCTCCTCCACCTGCTGGTAGGTTAGAGTGGGTGCGGTGGAAGCCATGAGAGAGTGATGAGAGATTGTAGAGATGTGATAATGCTGGCCAAGCCGGGCTGCACACTGGATTTGCTGAGATGGAAGGCAACATATATGTAGTGAGAAATGGCGGGAAAAATGGGAGCGGGAAGACAGGAGGCGGGAAGAAAGTGGCGGGAAGAAAGAGGCGGGAAGAAAGAGCTGGCGGGAAGAAATTGGCGGGAAGAAAGAGGCGGGAAGAAAGAGGCGGGGGAAGACAGGAAGAAATGGCGGGAAGAAGAGGAATCCAGCTGGGTCATCTAATCTTTAGTCCGGGCTGGTGAACCGGGACTAAAGCGGAAAACAGAGGCGGGAAGAGGGCGGCGGAAAGACAGAGGCGGGAAGAGGGGGCCGGCGCCGGAAAGACGAGGCGGGAAGAGGGGTCGCGCCGGAAAGACAGAGGCGGGAAGAGGGTCGTCGGAAAGACGAAGCGGGAAGAGGCGGGGAAAGACGAGAGCGGGAAGAGGGACCGCAGGAAAAAAAGAGGCGGCGGGAAGAACTGGTGGGAAGAACTAGTCGGAAGAACTTTAAATGAATTAGTTTTATTTTTCTGAATTTTTTGATATCTTATTTGTATTTTTAAGATTTTTAAATGAATTAGTTTTATTTTTCTGAGTTTATTGATATATTATATGTATTTTTAAGATTTTTAAATGAATTAGTTTTATTTTTCTGAATTTATTGATATATTATATGTATGTTTAAGATTTTTAAATGAACTAGTTTTATTTTTCTTCAATTTTTTATATATTATTTGTATTTTTCATATTTTGAAATGAATTAGTTGTATTTTTCTGAATTTATTGATATATTATATGTATTTTTAACATTTTGAAAAATAAAAGTAATTTGAAAAATAACCTTTAGTCGCGGTTGTCCTCACCAACCGCGACTAAAGGGTATTTTCCGCGGGAAATGCAAAACGGCGAAAATTGGCCTTTGGTCGCGGTTGGGGACACAGCCGCGACTAAGGTACCCTTTAATCGCGGTTGGTGTCCCCGTGACCAAAATATTAAAACGCCCGAACCGCCGCTGCCCATTCTCTTCTTCTCCGCGCGCGATCCTCTCTGCCGCGTCGAACTGCGGACCCCGCCGACCCGCCCCGCCGTGCCGTCGCCAGCGCCGCTGCGCCTGGTTGCCGCGCGCGCGCCGCGCCGTCGCCACCGCGCGCCGCCCTCGACGCCATCGCCACACGACGCCCCGTACGTCGCTTCCCGCGCGGCGGCGTGCCGCGACCGAACTCTCCGCACGATCTCCTTCTTCCCGGCGTCTTCCCGGCCCGCGGCCGCCTGTTGCCCGCGCACACAAGGAGAGGCCGGCGGCCGGCCGGGGGCGCGCGCGCCACACACACGTACAGTAGGGCGGCGCCCCGGCCCGGCGCCTCTCCACACACTCTTTTTTTTTAATTAATTAACACATAAAAAAACTTAACAAAAATGAACTAATTAAACTTAAAAAAAATAACTTAACACATATATTATTTATATATGTTAACTTAACACATAAAAAATGAACTAAACTATAACAAAAATGAACTAAATTTTTACTTTCGTATTTTTTCACTTTTAAAATTAAGAACTCAAAAAAATGAACTAAATTTTTAATTTTGTATTTTTTCACTTTTAAAAGAACTCAAAATAACTTAACATATATATTATTTGTATTTTTTCACTTTTAAAAGAACTCAAAATTTGACTTAAAATTTTTGTCTTAACCACCGCGCGCGCGTATACGGAGGGGCCGGCGGCGCTCTTCCGCGACGACACCTCTCCGCCCACCCCTTCCCCTCGCCCCGCCACCGCCGCGCCACCGCCCTCTCTCCTTTTGCCACCGCCCTTTCACCACCGCCGCCACGCCCTCTCTCCTTTTGCCACCGCCCTTTCACACCGCCGCGCCACCTCTCTCTTTTGCCACCGCTTTCGCCACCGTGCATACCGCCTCTCTCCTTTTGCCACCGCCCTTTCGCCGCCACCGCCTTCTTCACTTAATTAATTAGTTTTTACTACATGTTTCAGGACTGACATATGGCGGACGATAGAGCTGACCCGATTATGGACAACTATGATCAAGAAGTTGAAGAACATATATTTGGCATCATAAAAGGCGATATTCCTTATGCCGACCGAACAAGATGAAGAGGATATTTCTTCTTATCTGAATCTTGACGGTCAAGATGAAGGCCGTCAGCAAGATGATGGGGAAGAAACGTCGATAAACGACGATCTTCAATTGCAAGTAGCAACTAGCTCCGGCGCCGAGGTATATATACATTTTGCCTCTGGTGATACAAACTTACCGATTTGAATAAATATGTGTGTACTAACACGCGCGACTCTCTTTCTTATTTTAGCCCTCGGCCGGATCGTCGAAAAAATCGAGTACGTCGTCAAAGCGTGGCGCAACCAAGACGCTCAAACCAGGGAAACATATACCATCGAGGTTGTCGACAACCGGCACCGCTGGAGCCCCAGAAGCAACCAAGTTTATCAACCAATGCGGAGCCGTTGTTAGAGACAACATCTCGATCACCCTCCAGGAGTGGAATGAGCCAAAGAAGGCACGTCTTGGTTTTACTTTTGTCGACAAGAGAACTAAAAAGGATTGCTTTCAAAAGCTTATGGAGCATTTCATCCTACCTCCGGAATACCACAAATTCGATGAGGAGGGTAACAAGATTCAGGAAAACAAGGAGAGGAGGAGGCTACTCAAACACTTCGCTCTTGGTAAGATGGCCGATACATTCCGGAAATTTAAGCAAAATCTAGCCCGTGACTATGTCAACCAGAACAAGACTCCGAATTCAAAGGACAGTATGAGAGACTTGAACATGATTGGCCAGAATTTGTGAAGCGAAGAAATCGGAGCATTTCATTGAAATATCGAAAAAATAAGGAAAATGCGGCTAAGAAGGAGTACAATCATGTTATGGGGCCAGGAGGGTATCGCTTTTGGGAGCCTAAGTGGGAGAAGATGGAGAACGGGCTGAGGAGGCGAGGAATCCGTCCAGGTACGGAGGGATGGGACCGAAGGGCCAAAAGCTGGTGGTACGGGCATGGGGAATGCTAGACCCGGAGACAGGGGCGTGTGTTTACGGGAACAAAATGTTTAAACCCACCTAAGCCCTTATTGACGCAATGAGGGATGCTCAAGAGGGGAAGATCAAGTTCAACGGAGAGAACGACGCGCTGACAAGAGCCCTCGGGAATCCTGAACACGGAGACGTGTACGAGGCATGCCGGGAACATTACGTGGAAAGAAGGGTTCTCCCGGGACGATGACCCGTACGGTTACGCCGTAAGAGAAAGTCGGATCGGGATGCGGATGTTGTGGCGCGGTTGGCATCGGAAGTCGATGAGATGAAGAAAACCCTGTCTATACTAGTACAGGAGAGATCGGCAGCTGGGACGCATGAAGATCATCCAGCGGATCTCGGAAGCCAGCAGCGGAGAAGCAGCGTGGCTTCCACGGAGGTCCCCATCGGCTGATGCAGAGATCCAAATTACTGCACCGGAGCCTCCTCGCTACCCCGTGGACGATGTAAAGGACATGAAAGAATGTCATCTGCATTATCCTACGGGAACATGTCCACGAAGGTAGCCATCGGCGGTGCTTTACCATGTGAGCCTGGAGCACTCCACCACAACCCCATTGCGGATGGCTATGCTCGTGTCACGGTGGAGGAAATAGTCCCAGGGTTTGAGGACCTGGAGATTGACATTGCTACACCCGAAGGGGAGAGAAGACTTGGAGGTGTCAAGCGCCGGTTTTCTGGAGAAAGAAGTTTATCAAGTTTCCAGACGAGGCGCCAAGGCGAACAAGTCCACCCCCTCCGGTGGTGGGCGGCGGCGGAGGCGGCGGTGGTGGTGGTTCACCTACACCTCCTTCACGTCGGCCGACCGCCCCCAATTCACCTCCGGCGGGTGTGACGCCGCCCCCGATCCACCTCCGGCGAAGAAGCAGCCCCGGCAAAGAAGCTGAAGCAGTCCTGGACTATTAACCGGAGCCTTATGTACCTAAGATCACAACCCCAATTCACCTCCGGCGGGCTGCGCGCCCCGATCCACCTCGGCGAAGAAGCAGCCGCCCCCGGCAAAGAAGCTGAAGCAGTCCTGGACTATTAACCCGGAGCCTTATGTACCTAAGATCACAAAGGTACTGGAGCCATCACTGAAGCCTCTCATCCGGAGACCTTGGGACCTTAGTGTGGAGGAAAATGCAGCGGTCGTGGCTGCTCAGCAGAAATGGATGGCGGACTGCAAGAAGAAAAGAGAGCCCGAGCCCAAGCCAGTATATTCTGACAAGCAAAAGAGCTGGGCTAAGTCATTTTTGAACACACCGTCCCAAGCCGCGAAGAATGCCTGACGACTATTCACGTGAACTTCGTAGGCAAGCACTCATGTTGAAGGAGAAGCAAGAGTTGGCGGAGAAGCGGAGAAGAAAGCCTTGGAGGAGGCGAGAAAGAATTAGAAAGTAAAAAGAGGAAACAAGTTGCCCAGCTCGGGGAACAGTAAACAATCCATCGCCCCTCTCATAGTGAAAGCCGCGGTCCGGATGCCCCCGATATCATAGCAGCTACGGCAGCACATGGATTGAGTAGCGAGTGCCACAGAACAAGCGGCCAACTTGGGTCGACTCTTCGTACAGTGTTAGGCCTTGATGAGGCGCCAATAATGAAGGACGTAAGTAAATATGTGTCGAATGGGCCTCTCCCGAGCCTGCCAGGAAAAGGATCTACCTCCACAAATGACAGGTCTGCTAAATTGGTACAAGGCTTACATAAAATTAAAAAACGCCAAAGACTATATTTATGCGGAAGTTAGACCTGAGCATCACTTCAAAAATTACTATGTACAAATTCATCGGAGTGAATTGTTCCAGCTTTTCAATCTGCGCGAGCTCGACAAATCTATCATCAGTTGCTACGTTCTGTAAGTGATTTATTTCTACCCCATCTCGTTCATTGCCTGCACTATATATATATTGTCCTAACTATCTTGTTGTGTATGCAGAATGAAGAAGCGGGAATGCATAATAAGGAACATCCATGATGTTGGGTTCATTGACCCACAAATCGTTAATTCATATGTGTTAGAACATTTTCCCGCCGACGTGGAGGAAGACCTGTGGCAGTTTTTCAAGGCAGGAACTCAAAAGTGATATTCTATTTCCTTACCATTTTGGGTGAGTGTTTGTCTTGAGCACATTCTCTTTTGTTTACTCCATGCAAGGTATGTGGCTAATCGATGAGTTAATTATGCATGACTGTGCATGTATCGTGTCCGCAGGTTCCACTGGATTACGCTAGTAATTCAATTTCATGACTCCACAGTTCTCGTCCACGACTCTGAATCTGAATGCAAAGCTTTGGGCCGACATGAGAAAAATGATGCGAAGTAATTATTTTCATTCACTTGCGCTCTATATCGATCGGCCTATTTCGTTCATTTCCTAATATCAAGTAACTAATAACTCTCTTGTTCATTTAATTTTCTTTGCCTCGTAGGGTTTGGACACGGTTCGTAAACACAAAGGTCGGTGAATTCAAAAAAGAGCTACAATTTAAAAGGGTAGTCTGGGACTGGGGATATTCAGCCAAAGGGGACCAATCTATGTGGATACTATGTTTGTGAGATGATCCGGAGATACACCTCTGAGCGGGTTTCGTGTGAGAACAACATCAAGAGGAATAACCTCCGGAAGACGCTTAGTCTAGAAGCTCGCTTCCGACCACTTCAAGAGGAACTAGCTGGATGGATCGCGAAGGAAGTCATCGATCCTAGAGGAGAACACTATGTAGAGGACGTAGAACTTCATATGCAGTAAATCATATGTATGGAAACTTGTTCAAAATTGTATATGGTCATCGATATTGAATATATATTGTCAATTCCTCTTGAATTCCTTTTGGTTCTAATTTCAAATTTGTTTGTTCATATGCATGTATATGTAGTACCGTAGAATATGTGAAACTCCTTCAAAATTAAAATAAAACAGAAAGAAAATAAAACAATACAAACTAAAAAGAAACCAGGTTTAGGGGGGCTAAAACACTAAACCTGCGGCGGCCTAGTCGCGGTTGGCCAGAGAACGCGACGTCCTCCGCCCGAGGACCGCGGCGGCCACGTGAGGCGCCTTTAGTCGCGGTTCGTAAGCAACCGCGACTAAAAGGGGTGAGCTTTAGTCGCGCTTGCTTGGTCGCGGTTGCGCAACCGCGACCAATGGCAGTTGCGAACCGCGACCGAAGCCGTTTTTTCCACCAGTGGTAGATGGTAACTATTTAATTTGCCCTCTGTGAAGTTCGTCAAGAATAGAATTAAGGATAACCAAGCAACAAGGGTGAGGATACTTCCACCAATAGGTGTCTTAGTTTTATGTAGATATAGATTCTGAATAAACAAATGATTCAAAATAACGTAAAGATAGACGGGAGATAACCTTTTTTATGACAAGTTTCAAACTAGTAAAGTATATCTCCATGATAAAGAAGAAGAAAAGTGGGCTAAGGAAACTCGTAAGGAAAATTCCAACCGATCGTTTAGCTAAGTTTGAGCGAGTTTTCAAAACACAAAAACGTATAAATATGTTTGTTTTCAAAGCACAAAAACGTATAAATATGTCTATTTTCAAAGCACAAAGAGTTCTTGATGAGATTCGCTGGCGTTACTACGAGGAAACTGTTATGATACTCAACCTCATGCCTTATCAAGTATCTTATCCTATCTTAAAGTTGGTTTACTCGGCATCAGCGAATGCTACTCATTATAGGAATTTCGACAAAGCAAATTTATTCATTACTAAAGCCGAAGTCAGTAGGAGTACTGTTATGAAAAAAATTCAGACCTCGGCTCGAGGACATAGTTTCCCCATAAAAAAACATGTGTCATATAACAATTATACCAAATATAGTAAAGAAATAAAGAAATCTAAATAATCTTTAGATTCGTCTAAGATTCCGATTCCCAATAAAAAATATAGAATCAAAAAATATGGGACAAAAAATAAATCTACTCGGTTTCAGACTTGGTACAACCCAAAAACAATTAATTAGGGATAGTTTTAGAAACATAAGTACATGCATGGATCGTGTAATTTTATTCCCTTCATGGGAACGGGCTATTAATAGCTGTTATCACCAGAACTTGACCAAGTCAGAGGTGGGCCGCGATCAAGATGGACTCGACGATATATGCGTGGAGAGATATGTGAATCGGCTTTGTTTACCAAATTTGGGCTAGTTAGCCCATGTATCTTTGTAGTAGGTTACGTAGAAGTTAGGATTTATCTCGTGCACGGTTTGGTGCACGCCCACATTAGAAAGTCCCCTGGACTATAAATATGTATCTAGGGTTTATCGAATAAACAACAACCAACGTTCAACACAAACCAATCTCGGCGCATCGCCAACTCCTTCGTCTCGAGGGTTCCTCCGGTAAGCACCATGCTGCCTAGATCGCATCTCGCGATCTAGGCAGCACGAGCCTGCAGTTGTTCATCGTTGCTCGTCCGAAGCCTTTTGATGGCGAGCAACGTAGTTATCATAGATGTGTTAGGGTTAGCATTGTTCTTAGTATCATATGCGTCGTAGTGCAACCCTTGCGCATCTAGCCGTCCTTGTACCTCATCATGGGTGCGGGCGGCACGCTGATCATCGTTTAGTAGATCTGATCCGTTACGATTGCTCCTTGATTCATCAAGGATTAGTTTAATATCGCAATAGTTAGGCCTTACAAAGGGTTGGAGGATCCAGCGGCATGTAGGGTGTTGCTGCCCCTAGACAGGATGTTCCGAGGATCAACCTAGTGTTGGTTTTTAGGCCTAGGGCTGGCTTACGATTACCGTGCGTGAGCGCGAGGCCCAATCGTGAGTAGGATGATCCGATTATGCGGTGAAACCCCAGATCGTCGTGGATCTCATACGCTTTATCTTGATCAAGCAGGACCACCATATATTCGGCCACCTTGGACGAATCATGGGTGGATCGGCTCCATGAGCCGATTCACAGACAACCTAAGAGCCGATCGAGGCTCGTATTTAACGTGTACGTGTGTGCCCTGCGAAACTAAGCGAGGCATCATCCACACCTTCCGACCAGGTATAGGTCAGGTGGCACGCCCTGCAATTTGCATCGCGCGCGACCGAGGCTGCGGGCCGTCGCTCCGAGGGCGGGCCAGCCGCAGCCCTAGTTGTTTCGGCTCTACGGTGTTGACGATCCTCGCCGGTGGGTTTTCAGCGTCAACACATTCGCACGGTGGGACATCCTCAACATCAACCACATCACCGTCTACAAGATTGGTGGTGGCCCCAGTGACTACCAATTCCTACATGGCCCCAACGGCCTGTGAAATAGCGTCGACTCTCGGGGCCTACGAGCGTAGCCGATTCTAGGAGTCAGCTAAAATCGTGTTTCCGGCCCGGGCTCAACGTCGATCTAGTGAACAATGGGATGCGTCGTCTATTACGCTGGAGGGAACCCATGTTGTTCCTAAGGGAGCCGACGCTCACACCACAATACCTTGGCTACACATAGAGCCGATCTCAGCAGACACACTGGCAGAATCGGCTCGGGGGCACCTAATCAGGAGCGCGCGCGACGCCGCAGAGCACGTGCGGAGAAATTTTGGTAGCCGAATACAAAAAAAAAATCAAAAAAATTCGGATGCAACCGGAGCCGATGCATGGCAGTCGACTATGGCAAGAACAGAAAGCGAGTTTTACAAGTATCAGTTCACACACGGAAGCAAAGAGGTCCTACTGAAGAAATGCATTAAGAGCATGAAGAGCATCGGCACGGATTCGATCCACCTCGGCAATCTCGACCTCATCATCCTCGTCTCTCCCCATCACCAGCTGGCTGCTTAGGGCACGGATTTCAGCTAGGTCGGTCTTCAGATCAGTGAGACCTTGTGCTTCCTCTTGGGAACGAGCAATGAGGATTCCTCGTCTTGGATGAGTTGTCTGGTCTCACGGCCTCCTTTCGAGGTCCTCCAGCTCCTGGCGTAGGGTATCAAGTCGATACTATGAGTGGAAGCGGCGGTCTTTGCATCTAAAGCAACCTTCTTCTCGTTGAGCCGTTGGCATTTTTCTGCAATATCGGCTCTCAGTTGGGCGCGGCGGAGGGTAATCCTTTGACGAGCCGAGGCACCCTTGACTTGAAAACCGACAAAGTCACTGTCGGCCGAGTTTAGCGACCAGCACCAGGAGACGAGACGGATGTCCACGAGGATGCCCCTGATCGTCTCGGGGTCCTCAACCAGAGTGTCAACCGGGGAGGAGAGCAAGACTTTGAGACGCTGGAGCGGACCATCGACTGTACCAAGGTTTGGCTCTTCACCTGTTTTAGGGGCGGCTGGCTCGATGGAATCGGGGTCGAATGTCAGCAAGCTTGAAGGATCGCACCCCTGACAAGAGAACAAGAACAGTATGGGCATGCGGCGGATAAAAAAGTAGGCTCGAGAGAGAAAAAGAGAGTATACCTCTCCCAAGAAAGGAAGGGAAGCCGAGGTGGTAACAATCGGCTTTGCAGTAGTCTGGTCAGACGATTGGTCCGTCATGCGTGGCGAGTTGGAGGGACCAGGGGCAGTAGATGGCATCGGCACCTCTTCGCGACGCTAGAAGTCTCATTAATGCAAGGGGAATGGTAAAGCGAGCCAGTTAGTGACGAGACAACAGGAAACACGAGTGTCAAGAGGGTTACCTTTGAAACTTCCCGGCTAGGCGAAGAGGTTTGTGGGCCCGTGCGAGCCCTTTGGACACATCGGCGCTTTATGCGCGACCTCGTTGGACGGAAGACGAAGAGCGGCAGGCTCGGTAGTCGACCTTTTAAGCCAGGTTGGCGAGTCCGTCGGCTCGTGTGGTGGATCTGTCCGTACCGCGTGGGTAGGAGTCCCTGGGCTGGACTGTTTCCCCTCACGGAGTTCTCTTCGGTGGAAGTCGAAAGAAGGTACGACCATCTTACAAAGGTTGGGAAGGCAAGTGCGATCGATCAAATATGGTACGACTTACCTGCGAACTCGCTGGCGGAGTTCGCGTCGGGTTTTCTGACAGCCACCTTCACCGCCGTCTCGCCCGGGTCGAGGCTCGGGGCAACAACCCCTAAGGATGCTTTGCTCTTGGAAGCCGATTTCGTGAAATCGGCTGGCCTTCCATTATAACTTTCTTCAGAGGTGGCGAACTCGACAGAAGAGGACCACTGGGGCCGGAGGAAGGAATACAAAGGGAGAACCATCAGCTTGCGTGGGAGCTGGGCCGTCTTGTTGCTGCCAAGAGTTGAAGTTAGTTCGCAGGCAAATCACCATTAAGTGGTCACGGGAAATATTTTAAGGAATAGTACCTGGTCAGCAGAGATGTCATGCGCGGCGTCAAGTTGTTTCAATAGTGGTCCTAACGCCCTCCTGAAGACATGGGTCTTCCACATGAACCACCAAGTCTCGAAGCCATCAGTAGTGGAGGAGAAACGGAGGTTGTGAGGGATCGGAAGGGCCAAAGCATCAAAGAAGGTGTAGCACCTATGACTAGTAAGGATGTCAGGCAATTCGGCTCTGCTTGCGGTCAGGTGATGTAAGAATAAGTGCGGAGGCACTTGCCCAAGACCGAGCTGACGGGCTACCACTACTGGTTGGTAACACTCATAACCAGGTTTGATGATCCGGTTTGAGGTGCTCATTCCAACAGGGAGAAAGCAAGGACGAATCATGATGGAATATAGATGCCGAGTGCTATCGTCATCAGCAAAGCTACCCAATCGGAAGGAGGCTGGATTCTCAAAATCCTCCGTTTCAGTATAAGGAAAGAACAGGGGTTGTCCAAACCTTGGAAGAAGATCTTGAACCACCCTGCTGCTTCCTTAGGGATCAGCCTGCTGCCCGGGAGACCATACAGGCTTGACCATAGCTGGTGCATCGAATATCCTTCCCGTTGGCATCGGGAAGGTGCAGGAGGTCAAAGGTGGGAAGTCTGGGATCTGATCCGAAAGTATAACTACGCCCATAGCTGAATAAACCACCAGGGGCCGCTAGTTTTAACTGTCTTCTGAGAGAACAGCTTGACGGACATTAGCTGAAGAGATCGATATACCTCTCCAAGGAACAGTTTGCCGATGCCGAGATGGGTGCCTTTGGCAGTTCATAGAGCTAAAGGTAGTTCTTGGTAGGGGCAAGTGAGGGCCGCAGGATATGAAATGTTCCAACCAAAAATTTAGGAAGGCTGTGTGTTTCTCTGTTACAGGGCCTTTGGTTTTCATATAACGATCGAGATAGGCGCCCCAGCTGGTACATTCTTTTTTGGAAGAGAGGGTGAAAGGACTTTCGGGTTTGAAAGCAGAAGGGCTTGGAGGCGCAATGTCTAGGCCTGTGATCATGGCCACGTCCAGCGGGGTTGGTGTCATCGGGCCGTGGCCGAAAATGAAGCAGTTCAACGCGTCGGACAGTAGCCGATGGTTTTCAGAATATTTTCATTCTTCTCAAGAGGAGACAGTGATAATGATAAGGCATCGGCTATCCCTATAGACTCCAGGTGGCGTAATGGGTTTTGGATACTCTGTTGTACCATGGCACCCAACCTTCAGGGGGATTAGGCCAGGCTCGCAGGCGGTCGGCCGGGAGGTCGGATCTAAGTTCGATTCACGAAGGGGATTCGTTAGCTTCACAGGAGATTAAATGAGCGGGACTCTCGGAAGAGCGGGGGCCAAGACACATGGAATTTGGGAGAGAAGGATGCGGCAAAAGGAGGTCGGAGACCTAAAATTAATAACAGAGAGGAACATTAAGTCAGGTGTCCTTCTTTTCAATCCTGATATTGGCCCTAATGGCGGGGAAGCGGTGGAGTATTACCTTCAAGCCGGAGACCATGGCGTCGGCGTTGGACGATTCCGCCATTTGATACGCTGCAGAGTTGGGGCGGTGCGGTTGAGATCTGAAGCTCGCGAGATCGCGTAGGTGGCGGATTTTGGGGATCTGAGTTTGCTTTCTCAGACGGAGGTTGAAGGTGGCCGTTTGGAGGGGTAACCAGGTTCGCCCTTGCTTGTTATATGGTAGGGACCGGTGCGACGCTATCGGCTCTTTTAGGGTTTGTTTGACGTTGACTATCGGCTAAGTTAGCTAGAAGCCGATTACATGAAAGAAAGGAGCCGATTGCTCGCAGACTGCCGGAATTATCAAGTCATGCATAGGAGGTGGTAATAAACAGTGCGAGACGGTTCTGCTCTGCTACG
The DNA here is from genome assembly GCA_030979885.1 of Lolium multiflorum. Classification (NCBI taxonomy): domain Eukaryota; kingdom Viridiplantae; phylum Streptophyta; class Magnoliopsida; order Poales; family Poaceae; genus Lolium; species Lolium multiflorum. The sequence continues at coordinate 162,463 of JAUUTY010000201.1, read as the reverse complement.
ACACGGCTCTTCGAAGAATGCATATGGTTTTGCAATTATCATTATCAAAACCAGGGGCATGTGTTATCACCAGAACTTGACCAAGTCAGAGGTGGGCCGCGATCAAGATGGACTCGACGATATATGCGTGGAGAGATATGTGAATCGGCTTTGTTTACCAAATTTGGGCTAGTTAGCCCATGTATCTTTGTAGTAGGTTACGTAGAAGTTAGGATTTATCTCGTGCACGGTTTGGTGCACGCCCACATTAGAAAGTCCCCTGGACTATAAATATGTATCTAGGGTTTATCGAATAAACAACAACCAACGTTCAACACAAACCAATCTCGGCGCATCGCCAACTCCTTCGTCTCGAGGGTTCCTCCGGTAAGCACCATGCGCCTAGATCGCATCTCGCGATCTAGGCACGAGCTGCCTAGTTGTTCATGCGTTGCTCGTCTGAAGCCTTTTGATGGCGAGCAACGTAGTTATCATAGATGTGTTAGGGTTAGCATTGTTCTTAGTATCATACGCTTTCGTAGTGCAACCCTTGCGCATCTAGCCGTCCTTGTACCTCATCATGGGTGGGGGCGGCACCCCGCTTGATCATCGTTTAGTAGATCTGATCCGTTACGATTGCTCCTTGATTCATCAAGGATTAGTTTAATATCTGCAATAGTTAGGCCTTACAAAGGGTTGGAGGATCCGGCATGCGGGTGTAGTTTGCTGCCCCTAGACAGGATGTTCCGAGGATCAACCTAGTGTTGGTTTTTAGGCCTTGTCTAGGGCTGGCTTACGATTACCGTGCGTGAGCGCGAGGCCCAATCGTGAGTAGGATGATCCGATTATGCGGTGAAAACCCCGGATCGTCGTGGATCTCATACGCTTTATCTTGATCAAGCGGGACCACCATATATTCGGCCACCTTGGACGAATCATGGGTGGATCGGCTCCATGAGCCGATTCACACAACCTGAGAGCCGATCGAGGCTCGTATTTAACGTGTACGTGTGTGCCCTGCAGGAAACTAAGCGAGGCATCATCCACACCTTCGACCCGGTATAGGTCGTGGCACGCCCCTGCAATTTGCATCGGCGCGCGAGGAGGCTTTGCGGGCCGTCGCTCGAGGGGGGCCAGCCGCGCCCTAGTTGTTTCTACGGTGTTGACCAGTCACTGCCCGCCAGTGGGTTTCTGACGTCAACACATTCTGGCACGCCCGGTGGGACATCCTCAACATCAACCACATCACCGTCTACAAGATTGGTGGTGGCCCCAGTGACTACCAATTCCTACATGACGCGCCCAACGGCCTGTGAAATAGCGTCACCAGACTCTCGGGGGCCTACGAGCGTAGGAGCCGATTCTAGGAGTCAGCTAAAATCGTGTTTCCGGCCGGGCTCAACGTCGATCTAGTGAACAATGGGATGCGTCGTCTATTACGCTGGAGGGAACCCATGTTGTTCCTAAGGGAGCCGACGCTCACACCACAATACCTTGGCTACACATAGAGCCGATCTCAGCAGACACCTGGCAGAATCGGCTCGGGGGGGCACCTAATCAGGAGCGCGCGCGACGCCGCAGAGCACGTGCGGAGAAATTTTGGTAGCCGAATACAAAAAAAAAAAAAATTCGGATGCAACCGGAGCCGATGCATGGCAGTCGACTATGGCAAGAACAGAAAGCGAGTTTTACAAGTATCAGTTCACACACGGAAGCAAAGAGGTCCTACTGAAGAAATGCATTAAGAGCATGAAGAGCATCGGCACGGATTCGATCCACCTCAGCAATCTCGACCTCATCATCCTCGTCTCTCCCCATCACCAGCTGGCTGCTTAGGGCACGGATTTCAGCTAGGTCGGTCTTCAGATCAGCAGTGAGACCTTGTGCTTCCTCTTGGGAACGAGCAATGAGGGATTCCTCGTCTTGGATGAGTTGTCTGGTCTCCCTGGCCCTCCTTTCGAGGTCCTCCAGCTCCTGGCGTAGGGTATCAAGTCTGATACTATGAGTGGAAGCGGCGGTCTTTGCATCTAAAGCAACCTTCTTCTCGTTGAGCCGTTGGCATTTTTCTGCAATATCGGCTCTCAGCGGGAGTTGGGCGCGGCGGAGGGTAATCCTTTGACGAGCCGACTGCACCCTTGACTTGAAACGACAAAGTCACTGTCGGCCGAGTTTAGCACCAGGGAGACGAGACTGGATGTCCACGAGGATGCCCCTGATCGTCTCAGGGTCCTCAACCAGAGTGTCAACCGGGGAGGAGAGCAAGACTTTGAGACGCTGGAGCGGACCATCGACTGTACCAAGGTTTGGCTCTTCACCTGTTTTAGGGGCGGCTGGCTCGATGGAATCGGGGTCGAATGTCAGCAAGCTTGAAGGATCGCACCCCTGACAAGAGAACAAGAACAGTATGGGCATGCGGCGGATAAAAAAGTAGGCTCGAGAGAGAAAAGAGAGTATACCTCTCCCAAGAAAGGAAGGGAAGCCGAGGTGGTAACAATCGGCTTTGCAGTGTGCTGGTCAGACGATTGGTCCGTCATGCGTGGCGAGTTGGAGGGACCAGGGGCAGTAGATGGCATCGGCACCTCTTCAGCGACCCCGCTAGAAGTCTCATTAATCTGCAAGGGGAATGGTAAAGCGAGCCAGTTAGTGACGAGACAACAGGAAACACGAGCTGTCAAGAGGGTTACCTTTGAAACTTCCTGGCTAGGCGAAGAGGTTTGTGGGCCCGTGCAAGCCCTTTGGACACATCGGCGCTTTATGCGCGACCTCGTTTGGACGGAAGACGAAGAGCGCAGGCTCGGTAGTCGACCTTCTGGCCGGGGTTGGCGAGTCCGTGGCTCTGTGTGGTGGATCTGTCCGTACCGCGTGGGTAGGAGTCCCAGGGCTGGACTGTTTCCCCTCAGAGTTCTCTTCGGTGGAAGTCTGAAAGAAGGGGTACGACCATCTTACAAAGGTTGGGAAGGCAAGTGCGATCGATCGAAATATGGTACGACTTACTGCGAACTCGCTTGGGCAGGAGTTGCGCGTCGGGTTTTCTGACGCCACCTTCACCGCCGTCCTCGCCGGGTCGAGGCTCGGGGGCAAGCCGGCCCTAAGGATGCTTTGCTCTTGGAAGCCGATTTCGGTGAAATCGGGCCTTCCATTATAACTTTCTTCAGAGGTGGCGAACTCTGACAGAAGAGGACCACTGGGGCCGGAGGAAGGAATACAAAGGGAGAACCATCAGCTTGCGTGGGAGCTGGGCCGTCTTGTTGCTGCCAAGAGTTGAAGTTAGTTCGCAGGCAAATCACCATTAAGTGGTCACGGGAAATATTTTAAGGAATAGTACCTGGTCAGCAGAGATGTCATGCGCGGCGTCAAGTTGTTTCAATAGTGGTCCTAACGCCCTCCTGAAGACATGGGTCTTCCACATGAACCACCAAGTCTCGAAGCCATCGGTAGTGGAGGAGAAACGGAGGTTGTGAGGGATCGGAAGGGCCAAAGCATCAAAGAAGGTGTAGCACCTATGACTAGTAAGGATGTCGGGCAATTCGGCTCTGCTTGCGGTCAGGTGATGTAAGAATAAGTGCGGAGGCACTTGCCCAAGACCAGCTGACGGGCTACCACTCTGGTTGGTAACACTCATAACCAGGTTTGATGATCCGGTTTGAGGTGCTCATTCCAACAGGGAGAAAGCAAGGACGAATCATGATGGAATATAGATGCCGAGTGTCATCGTCAAAAAGCTATCAATCGGAAGGGGGATTCTCAAAATCCTCCGTTTCAGTATAAGGAAAGAACAGGGGGTTGTCCAAACCTTGGAAGAAGATCTTGAACCACCTGCTGCTTCCTTAGGGATCAGCCTGCTGCCCGGGAGACCATACAGGGCTTGACCATAACTGGTGCATCGAATATCCTTCCGTTGGCATCGGGAAGGTGCGGGAGTCAAAGGTGGGAAGTCGGGATCTGATCCGAAAGTATAACTACGCCCATTGAATAAACCACGGGGGCCGCCGATTTTGTCTTGAGAGAACAGCTTGACGGACATTAGCTGAAGAGATCGATATACCTCTCCAAGGAACAGTTTGCCGATGCCGAGATGGGTGCCTTTGGCCAGTTCATAGGCTAGGGAAAGGTAGTTCTTGGTAGGGGCAAGTGAGGGGCCGCAGAATATGAAATGTTCCAACCAAAAATTTAGGAAGGCTGTGTGTTCTCGCTCTGTTACGGGGCCTTTGGTTTTCATATAACGATCGAGATAGGCGCCCCAGCTGGTACATTCTTTTTTGGAAGAGAGGGTGAAAGGGACTTTCGGCAGTTTGAAAGCAGAAGGGCTTGGAGACGCAATGTCTAGGCTGTGATCATGGCCACGTCCAGCGGGGTTGGTGTCATCGGGCCGTGGCCGAAAATGAATTCAACGCGTCAGACCGAAGTAGCCGATGGTTTTCAGAATATTTTCATTCTTCTCAAGAGGAGACAGTGATAATGATAAGGCATCGGCTATCCCTATAGACTCAGGTGGCGTAATGGGTTTTGGATACTCTGTTGTACCATGGCACCCAACCTTCGGGGGATTAGGCCGGGCTCGCAGGCGGTCGGCCCGGAGGTCGGATCTAAGTTCGATTCACGAAGGGGATTTGTTAGCTTCACAGGAGATTAAATGAGCAGGACTCTCGGAAGAGCGGGGGCCAAGACACATGGAATTTGGGAGAGAAGGATGCGGCAAAAGGAGGTCGGAGACCTAAAATTAATAACAGAGAGGAACATTAAGTCAGGTGTCCTTCTTTTCAATCCTGATATTGGCCCTAATGGCGAAGCGGTGGAGTATTACCTTCAAGCCGGAGACCATGGCGTCGGCGTTGGACGATTCCGCCATTTGATACGCTGCAGAGTTGGGGCGGTGCGGTTGAGATCTGAAGCTCGCGAGATCGCGTAGGTGGCGGATTTTGGGGATCTGAGTTTGCTTTCTCAGACGGAGGTTGAAGGTGGCCGTTTGGAGGGGTAACCAGGTTCGCCCTTGCTTGTTATATGGTAGGGACCGGTGCGACGCTATCGGCTCTTTTAGGGTTTGTTTGACGTTGACTATCGGCTAAGTTAGCTAGAAGCCGATTACATGAAAGAAAGGAGCCGATTGCTCGCAGACTGCCGGAATTATCAAGTCATGCATAGGAGGTGGTAATAAACAGTACTGAGACGGTTCTGCTCTGCTACGACACGGCTCTTCGAAGAATGCATATGGTTTTGCAATTATCATTATCAAAACCAGGGGGGCATGTGTTATCACCAGAACTTGACCAAGTCAGAGGTGGGCCGCGATCAAGATGGACTCGACGATATATGCGTGGAGAGATATGTGAATCGGCTTTGTTTACCAAATTTGGGCTAGTTAGCCCATGTATCTTTGTAGTAGGTTACGTAGAAGTTAGGATTTATCTCGTGCACGGTTTGGTGCACGCCCACATTAGAAAGTCCCCTGGACTATAAATATGTATCTAGGGTTTATCGAATAAACAACAACCAACGTTCAACACAAACCAATCTCGGCGCATCGCCAACTCCTTCGTCTCGAGGTTCCTCCGGTAAGCACCATGCTGCCTAGATCGCATCTCGCGATCTGGCAGCACGAGCCTGCCTAGTTGTTCATGCGTTGCTCGTGTTGAAGCCTTTTTGATGGCGAGCAACGTAGTTATCATAGATGTGTTAGGGTTAGCATTGTTCTTAGTATCATACGCTCGTAGTGCAACCCTTGCGCATCTAGCCGTCCTTGTACCTCATCATGGGTGCAGCGGCACCCCGCTTGATCATCGTTTAGTAGATCTGATCCGTTACGATTGCTCCTTGATTCATCAAGGATTAGTTTAATATCTGCAATAGTTAGGCCTTACAAAGGGTTGGAGGATCCAGCGGCATGCGGGTGTAGTTTGCTGCCCCTAGACAGGATGTTCCGAGGATCAACCTAGTGTTGGTTTTTAGGCCTTGTCTAGGGCTGGCTTACGATTACCGTGCGTGAGCGCGAGGCCCAATCGTGAGTAGGATGATCCGATTATGCGGTGAAAACCCCGATCGTCGTGGATCTCATACGCTTTATCTTGATCAAGCGGACCACCATATATTCGGCCACCTTGGACGAATCATGGGTGGATCGGCTCCATGAGCCAATTCACGGACAACTGAGAGCCGATCGAGGCTCGTATTTAACGTGTACGTGTGTGCCCTGCGAGAAACTAAGCGAGGCATCATCCACACCTTCGACCAGGTATAGGTCGGTGCACTCCTGCAATTTGCATCGCGCGACAGGGAGGCTGCGGGCCGTCGCTCGAGGGCCGGGCCAGCCGCAGCCCTAGTTGTTCCCGGCTCTACGGTGTTGACCAGTCACTGCCCGCCAGTGGGTTTCTGACGTCAACAATAGCGCGTGATTCCAACACAAAGTGCAAGCTTTAGATAGTTCTTTTTCCACGACAGTGCACATGATGAACTGGGACTTCCTCGCTGAAGTGCTCCGCTGCAAAGGCTTTGACGAAGGATACATCCATCACATTTTGCAGCTGGTCTCGGGTGGCTAGACTGCGATTTCGATAAATGGGGAAGTTGGACCGTCTTCAGGAACAAGCGAGGAGTGACACAAGGGGACCTACTCTCTCCTCTATTGTTCAATTTTATTGGAGAGGCAATGCATGTGCACAACAGGCAATGCATTCATCGCGAACATTGCATATATGTTCTTGTAAGAACACAACTCATAGCAACTTAGCATGTCCAATAGCTGTTGTTGTTCAACAGTTGCATCTACCAGGAACTGTAATACTATTTGTACAATGTTTATGGGCTGAATGAAAATTTAGGGAGCTATGCACCCTACCCTGTTTCAATTCTATTTTGGAGAAGCTCTCTCTTTCGGCTGCTGCGTCCGCGGGCCACATTCATGGGCTAGTCCCACATTCATGGATATTGCTAATATGAAATTCCTGCTTATGTGCTTCGAAGACATGTCAGGACTAAAAATTAACTACCAAAAAAGCGAGATCATTGTTTTTGGTTAGCCTAGCTCCACTAAAATCCGGATAGCTAGCAAGTTAAACTGCAAGTTGGGTGACTTCCCCTTCATATACTTGGGCTTGCCTATCTCGGACAGAAAGCTATCCCTTGAGCAGTGGCTTTTCTTGGTGAGGAAACTTGCAGAAAAGATAGAACCCTGGCTCGGGAGATTGTTATCCTCGGGTGGAAGACTTATTCTCTCCAGTGCCCGCCTCGTCATCTTTTTGATGTTTTCTATGGGGCTATTTCTCTTGCATGATGAGATTCGTGCGAGATTCGATGCCAACAGATAGAAGTTTTACTGAGAAGGCTCGGGCCCGAAACGCAAGTATCACCTCGTTAACTGGCCAACGATATGCAGACTTAAGGAAATAGGGGGCCTATGATTGCTCAATACAAAGAAAATGAACATGGCTCTCCTTCTCAAGTGGGTGTGGAGGCTCTACCAAGACAAAGACAGCTGGGCCAAGATTATTCGCGCAAAGTACGCTGACGCCTCTGCCTGTTTGCGGGTACTGGTCAAGGGAGCTCCCAATTATGGAAAAATCTTCACAAGGTTAAACAACCTTTTAAATTTGGGGCTAAGCATGAGGTGTGGGATGGAGCACGTACCAATTTTTTACTGGACTGGTGGCTGGGTAACGCCCCCCTCAAGGACACCTCCCCCCTCTTTGTTGTTTGTGACAACCATTCGCTTTCGGTGGCCAACTCTTGGCGTAACTCTGAGCTGGAGACCTGCTTCTGTCGCTCCCTAGACCAGGAGGGCGTGTTCCAGTGGCAGGGTTTGTTGGATGTTGTCGATAATGTGGAGCTTTGTCCTGGGCATGATAAGGTTTCCTGGCACTTGGAATCTTCGAGCAGATTCTCTCTCAAGTCAATGTACTCTAAACTTTCACAAGGCGCGAAGGTAGTTCAATTTGAAGACATGTGGGAAACAAAAGTTCCTCTGAAGATTAAAATCTTCTCTTGGCATCTAGCGCTTGACAAGTTCCATTAGAGCCAGCAGACCGTAATCTATCATTGCCCTTCGAATGGTGCTTGCACCCTCTCTGGGGTGTTAGAGGATGCGAACCACATTTTCTTCTCCTATTCCATTGCTCAGTTTGCTTGATCCGTGCTGCGTCAGCTACTTGGGTTTAACTGACGCCCCGCCAATTTTGGTCAATTCCGTACCATTTTGTCCGGTTTCAGGGCTATAAGCAGCATATTTTTTGGGTCCTTTTCCTTGCACAATCTTGGGTGTTATGGAAAACACACAACAAACTTACTATCGAGAAGTGGATTATTAACCACCCCACTGACATAATATATAATAAAGCATTTTCTTGCAGTTTTGGAGTCTCGAATTCAAGGCGAAGGAAAGGGAGGAACTAAGCCGAATGGCAAGCAAGCTAAGTGAGCTGTACGTGGCCATGATGCCAACAATCAAAGTCCTAGAGTTTTTTCCCTCCTGCTTTGTGCTGCTCGGAGCTTCGGTTTGTTAGTGGGGAGGCCGACCCCTGTATCGGGGGAGCCTTGTATAGGATCATCTCATTAGGTGAGATCATAGGATCAGTTCTTAAAAATCATACTTACAAAATGCGAAAAAATCGGGAAAAACTTTACAGCATACCTATAGTTTGTATTTACAACTCAAAAAGAAAATTAGCTCAAAACTCTATCTACATTTAGAGAAACAAAAAAGACAAATTCTGCTGTGAATAGTGTCAATCTTGGGTGAATAGTATATCACACTATTCGCTCCCAAACTTATCTTTTTGGATCTCCAAATGTAGATCGAATTTGAAGAAATAATTTTTTTGTGTTGCATATATAACACGGATGTGTGTTGTCACTTTTTTAAAGAATATTTGAACATGATTCTTCTATTAAAAAAATCGATCTCATAGATTCTATCTAAACCAGATCCTACCCAAGTTGTCCCCGTATCATCTTATGCGTACAGCGTGTTGTCGTTCTGTAAACCTTGCAAACCTCTGGCTTTAAACTTGGGCATTATATGTCTTTTATATCTAAAAAAACAGTGCACAGGACAACAATTGTCCAGCCCATGTAGAAAACCACCCATCACTCGGCACACTGAAGTTCAGATTTGTCTCCGAACAGCTAAACACTAGCCAAAAGCTCCACTGGCCGGCCACAAGTCATAGCTAGCTCAAGCTCCATGGCGCTACTTCTACGAGCGGCCGCGGTAGCCGCCACCGCCGCTGCCGTGATGGGCATGCTGGCAAGCCCGGCTGCCGCACAGCGCGCGCCGTCCCCGTCGCCGGATCCGTCGTACAGGAATCACACGGTTGGGGGCGCCGACGGCTGGTTCTTCAACGCGACGAGCAACTCCACGTCAGGCAACTACTCCTCTTGGGCTGCCACCGAGACGTTCTACCTCGGCGACTACCTCAGTACGTTCAAGCTAATTCTTGTTGCTTCGCGTCTACAGTTCTCTTTATGTGGCTTGAAATGTGCTTTGAGAAATTAGTGTTCTCGTGCATTATGCGAAGAAAAATGGGAGCTGTAACCCCAGTCCCCAGATGCCATGAAATAGTTAGAAAAATCGTCGTATATGATGAGACGTACCACTATCTAGATGTTTTACTTGAGAAAAGTGGAGGAAAACATATTCGAGCAAAGGCAATTCTTTCAGAATATGTTATGAACCAGGGGCCAGAGGCCAACTCTGAGAATTCTGAACTTAGATCCAGATCTAGCTATGCAGGAAACTTCCGAGCTTCATGCTGAAAGCACCAAGGCAAATTAGAATCTTTCTGTAGGGGATCACGTGTGCTGTCTGATATTCAATATCACAAGTCAACACTCTGGATAAAGTAATTATCCTCATTCTAGTCTGCTTGAAATCTAATGTATTACGTTTAATCACTGGATTTGTTTTCAAGCAATATATTCAGTTGGGGAGTCTTCCCCCCATGGATATTTAAAAAAACCAGTGGATTTGCATCTCCTGAAATCCGAACGATATTGTATTTTTTGATAGGTTAGTGGAACGATTTTTTTTTTTTTTGCGAAAGTGGAGATATATTAATCAAACAGCATAGTAGAACTAAATTTTTTTTGACAGGCTACCGGAACGGTTTTGTATGTCAATTAGTCAAATATATCTTTCCGGAGTAAGAGCATTTCCTGAAACATTTTAAAACCGCGTTCCAGATGTTCTAAAGTATTATTTCCTCTGTTTCCAGATATAACACATTTTGCAGTTCAATTTAACCGCGAAATTGCCATATATTTAGAAACAGAGATAGTACTATTTATTTTCCAGCACGGTACTGATTTTTACTCAGAAACTCAACTTGTAATGTTAGAGTAATTAGGCGATCATTCACTTCAAGTATCACCTACTTTAATCATTGTTAACTGATTAATGCAGTGGTGTACTAATGATTTGCATCAAACATCTCAGAAGTTATGCCAAAACCAAATTCAACTGACCATCTCCCTGCTTCTTCCTACCTACCAGTATTCCAGACGAACGACAACTCGTCGGTGGTGCTCACCACCAACGCCACCACCTACACTTTGTGCGACCCCAGCGAGGACGACGGGCTGGAGACCTACATCTACAGTGGCGGCGGAGGCGGTGGGGGCGGCACCGAGGAGACCAAGGTTATCGCCGCCCCTCTACTCTACGAAGGCACCAACTACTTCTTCTCCGAAGCCGACGGCGGCGCACAGTGCCAACAGGGCATGCACTTCGAGATCAAGGTAGCCTACGGCCGCGGCTTGCCGCCCGACCTCGCGCACCCGCCGCCGCCGCCCATGGAACGTGTCCTTGCGCCGCCTCCTGCTGGGTCGGTCTTATCGCAAGGGTTGGACGGCGCCGATGCCGGCGCCGGCGCTGGTGATGACACCGATGTCAAGAACGCTGGCTGTAGAGCGATTGGTGCGGGTACTCGTTTCTTGGAGGCTGTTGCTGCGGTCACTATAGCATTTTTTGTTGCTCTCTAAACGAATAGGGTCACGCTGTCAGCAAGGCACGAACTTTAGCACTGTTTTCTGAATTCTGAAAAAATGGTAGTATTCGAATATTTATGTAGGTATTTCTGACAGAGCAGTTCCTTTTTTTCTATTCCCTGCATCCTAAAATAAGTTATTCACTTTTCTTTAGATAAGAATTCTAGACGTATTTTTATGTGAAGATATATCCGTATCGAGACAAAGCTGAATCAATTATTTTAAGAGGGGGAGTAGAAAATATGTCTTTCTATGTTATATGAACAAACACTTTTTTCAAAGATAATAAAAGGCTCACAGACATTTTTATAGCTTAAATGCCAAATAAGCATCGAGCACAGCGCAGAGATAGAGGGCTCCAAACCGGAAACAAAAACCAACATCTTATCTCGCAAAGATACAACAAAAGTTGAATAGAGAATGTATCATAGAATAGCACGAAGGAAGGAAATCTGGGAATAACATCCTACTTAGTAGATTCCAGCTCCACAATCACATGATTCAGTTTCGTTTTTAACCTAGCTACCGCCAACCTTAAGTTCTCGATCTTGTGCTTTGAAGTTGTGTTTGGGCTAGAATGAACTTCAACAAAAAGAGAGGTGATCGTAATGGAGGAAGACGAGATCGAACAACATAACGTCGCTAATTTGCCCAGCTGCCGTTGAGGCTCCTTTCCTTCCTACGATGACAAAATTACCATGGCTCAAAGGAACTTCCTTATCAGCTAAGCGATGAACAAAGTGGAATCTTGGCACGGTAGGTTTGATAGCATCTAATTCTATCCAATATTTTCTTATCAAGTTTAGCCAGTTTTTTCATGGGCATCTTTCTCCTCCAAGGTGACACACTGTCAAGTTTGATTCGCACATGTCTCATTTCTATTGCAAAGGCTCGGGACCTTAGCACGAGCGTGAACGTTTGATTCCAACCAATATTTGCTTAGCAAGTTTACCCACTTTTTCATGGGCCTCTTTCTCCTCCAACACGGCACACATGACAAGTTTGACTCACACATTTATCATTTCTATTGGGAAGGACAAGACCTAAGTGCAAGTACCATATGGTTAAGTGGCCTAATATTTGCCATTAAAAAGACCGTTGGGATCTTGAACTTGTTAACACTAGGGGGATGAACAATGCAGTGATGCTCGAATGGATGTGGTAACTTTACTTGGGCGGTAATTCTCCACGGTAGAGAATCCTACTTTTCAAGTACCGAAAAGCTTATGAAATATATATTTTGGATACCGTCACAAGGGTTCTCACTTCAAGAAAAACCTCAACAAAGTCACACATTATTTCAAGCTTGGGACCAAATATGAGATTTTAGATGGGAGCCACACTTCATTATGGATGTATTGGTGGCTAGGTAGAAGTCCTCTGAAAGATAGATTCCCGGATTTTTTTTTTTGCAATCTGTCGTTGCTCCCAGGATTAAGGGGGGCCAATCTTTCCAATATGAGGGCTGGCTCGTTCAGTTTCAATGAGATTTAGACTGAGCTAGATGTGATCAATGGGACGCACTGGGAGGGAACTTGAAGCACTCCAACTGGCGTCTTTGAAGACTACTTGTTTGAACAACAATAGGCTAAAGAAATCAATCAATGAGGAACTCAGAGCAGAAACCATCCACTTGATACAAGAAAATCAACTGTCGCTTGTGAGGGCCATCTAATATAGCCTAAACAACATTGAAGAAAATACTCAACCTTGAACTTGGAAGCGCAACCATCTACTTGATACACACAACTCAATGGCGTTGATGAGGTATATGTGTTGTACAAATGACAATATGAAGACATCACTCAACAAAAGACTCAAGGAGTATCCTCTTACCAGTGCCTGGATCCAACTACCCTTGAGGACTATCTTTTGTAGAAGCAATAAGACGAAGGAACGAGTCACCTAAGAACTCAAGGTGCATCCTCTTGGCAATACAAGAATTCAATAGAACGCCCTTGACAAATATATGTTGTAAAGACGGTGAGCTAAAGAACTAGGCGTGCACACTGCCTATACAAGGAGTTACTCAACACTCTTAAAAGAATTGTCCCGGATGAAGAATGGTACCAATTGTATAACAATTAGAGGCGGATACCTACTTGAAGAAACAAGAGGATCCAACTTGCTAGAATACTCTAAGCGGAGCAACATAAAGATGTCACAATATTTCTTATAGCTTCGAGTCATAACAATAACCGTATTGTTAGGAGGTTGACCTTTAAGGTGTCATCTGAAACTTGTTTTGAGTGCTCAATTAAACCCATACCTATGCACAATAAAAAATTACCTAAACCCCCAAAATTCTGTTGAGGTATCAGTCTACCTTGAATAAATCCCCAAAATTTTGTTGATCTTTAAGGAAGATCGGATGAGTAACAATTATTCTAACTTTCTCTAGACAACACTTTGCTTGCCAAGAATTGATTAAGCTTTCAACTTTAAGCAATTAAGACTGATAGGCTATGCCATAGGATGCATAAAAATAGAGTATCTCATTAAACACCCACATAAATAACTCAATACTTTCTAAGACTTCTTTTCCGTACATTGTATTTTAAAAACTTCAACTCTTTGGTAACGAGACCACGCCAAAAAGATGTAATATGTATTATCACAAAATCGAATAGACTTTGAAGAAACACTCGTGACCATAACCAAGGGTTTTTCCATTTTATTAATTTATGGCATAACATCTCTCATAGTAGTCATAGGAGTGCTCAACTTTGTTTGCAACACAGCCATATAAGGAACTCGAAATTTTACCAACCATATCTGATGTGGGTATTACCCTTCGGATACCCGATATTGCTATACCCGGTACAGATTATCAAGATGGACCAGCACAAGGACTCGACAAGCTGGACATGCACGTGATATCAACTTGAATTACAAGAAAGAAGACTCCAATATGAATCCTACTAGGACTCTTGCAAACCCTAACTTGCCTGATATATAAAGTCAGTCATAGGTACCCCTTAGGGAACACACATATTCAAAAACAAAAAAAACATAGAGGCAATACGCCTAGACATCGCAACCCCCAGATTAGAACTAGACTAGATACAACAACTCCGCCTATAGCGGACCCCTATACACATACATATATTCATATAGTGGATTGCTAGCAGGACGTAGCGATCCTCCACCGTGGGGACGTGAACCTGGGTACGTCGTGTCTTCTCTCGCTCCAGGAACTTCCATCGTCGTCTTTATCTAAAACCCAAGCCTCTCATGGTGGGCATTGCCGAGGAACCGCCTCGTCAATATCATTGTTATTACAGATGTTTAATCAACTGATAGCCAAAACCTGAGAGTTATCTCATCGCAGATCGTTTAGTGGCCAAAGATGTTGTCGACCCCTATATGGAATGTGTTAGTAGTGCAAGCCATATGTAAAGCCATATCTTAGTTTACTTTATACATGATAGTTTTTGGCATGCATATTATTACCGGTAAGTATTAGTTCCATCAAACTACTCTCCTGGAAAAGGGCTATCAGTCAATCATATATCTCTACTAGATGGGCAGCGCGCTTCAATGGTTCTTGCATGGCCTTTTCTTTGCTTCAGCATCTACATACCTCAAACCATACGTTAATGGCGCCGAAACAGCCGCGGCGGCGAATGGGACGCACCATTGTTTACCGGTCTCTCTCAAAATACTGGATATGACATAAGGACGCGCATAAAACCGTAGAGACCAATCTAGAGCATGACTGCCAGAGAAGAATCTATCCATGATAGAATGATTTATAGCTTTTACAACGAATGATGAGATTCTTTATACCATATTCAAACTTCAGGAAAATAAGAAAACTCATTTTCTAAAGCAACTAAAAGAATGCACATTCTAAAATTCTTGAGCAAGTGTCAATGGGTATAAAAAGAATGCCAATGGTTTAGAAGGGGAACAAAAGAAAAACAGTTCCAAAATCAGACCTATGAAGATATATATTTTAGTAAAAAGGGAGAAGACTTTGGATATTTAGGTGCAGAACACTTATATTATATAGAATATTTGGATGTGGAAAAATCATCGAAATGGAAGAAAAAATTATACTAAGAAGCCTACTTTTACAAACAAAGGGGAGACTGAATGGTGCAGCGACTGATAAAGCCTCCATTGGACTCAGACTAATTTCATTAATCCCCTCCATTGTCTGCACATCAAGGAAAACATTGTAGTTCAATATTCCAACTTACATTACAATCAGTATTATTTCTTTAATCACCTACCTTACATGTTGATGATGCACATTATCTCGTGAAACAATGCCAATTCAACTTAGTTACAGAAACACTGAAACAGTGCCAACTTGTCTTAACAAAATTATTTCAACACCCAAGTTAGCTTTAAGATACTCTTTCTCATGAGAATTTTAGGTGCGTAATTAGTTTCCAAGGAAACACTTGATTATCAAAAGTAATATAGAGTAAAAGTTACTTAACCAAGCATACAAAATAATAATTTTTTTACTCTAACTACCAAGACATACTCCCACTTAAAATAGCATTTCACGAACACTACCAACTAGCACAAGCATTTCAAATTTCATAAATGGGAGTCATAAGGCATACCTCTAGTTTGCAAGCTCACTACTTTCTTTCATATGATGTGCTCCATAGAAACTCGTTAAGATATCTCTTCCGCGAAAACATTGGACAAGTAGAAGAAAATAGAATCACCAATAAAACACGAAAGGATAGAAGGGAAATTATTTTTGGGGTTGTTTGAATATGATATAAAATATTAGAAAATTGGCGACAAAGACAATGCTTGCAAAATTTAGAAAAAGTAAAAGAAAAATCAAACAAAATAAAAAGCGAGGTGTTGCGATGAAGCCAACACGAGTGTTCGAAGATCTTATGAGATCCAATAGAACCTATAAATTATTAAAAATAAAATAGATGCCACCTCTTGATGTAGAAGTGTCAACAACCTCCCCAACCTTGGGCTTTTGTAAGCCTGTTTGGTTAGACCGTTGTCGGGGGGGGATAGTTCTCCGGGTCCAAAACCTGGCTCCAGTTGGTGAAGTGCTTTGACAAGTTGTGTGTTGCGTGGAGTGGATTGGCGATGTTGCTCATGTTATCGATGGAGCCTCCGAAAGAATAGATATAGTTATACGCATTTTCGGGTTTTTGTGCTTGAACCTCTTGTTTTGGCTCTCATGCTTCCTCTTCAACTTCTTCATCTTCTAGTTCCTCGAGCTCATGGTAAATCTCCACTTGTTCCTCCTACTCAACATAATGTAGTCGTCCATCCTCGATAGTGAATAGATTGTTAGGAAAAACAGTGGGAAACAAGTGCCCAACTCTAGGAATATGAACACCATAAATTCCTTGTTTCTTTAGGACCAAGCCAACAACTCTAAAAATGCAAATTGTGATACGTCTCTCACCGTCCAAAATTTGAAGGTTACCAATGTTTAGACAAGGGCGTTGGAGAGAACGGTTATGATACCTTTGATAGATTTAATTATGATCTCGGTGATCCAAGTTGAAGAGAAGCATGGCCGCCAGATTTGGCACCCCATTGCAATTCAGAATAGAGGCTTTAGTGAGGATGGTCATTTTATCCTCATTGTCAGTTTTGAACTCACTACGTGCCTATAAGGTGTTAGCTATAACATAGTATAAATAGCGAATATCAAGACTTTCAATATGTTTTACCCTATGGTTAGGACTGTAGATGCTCATTTGTCCGAAAAAATTGAGGGGCATTCTCAAACCAAGAGTACTTGACCGAAGGTAGGAGTCATTGTTCTAGAACCCCAAGATGTCACACCACACATTGAGTGACATCGAACCTTTGGTTCATGAATTATCAAATCCCTCTTCTATTCCTGAACACGGTCTAACAATGTGCTTCAACGTACCAACAACTCCAAGGTCAATCGGTGATAGGATAGGGCGACTTTGTAAAAAAATTGAAGCCCAACATTAGAAATAAGCTTATTGAAGTCATTATGTATCCCGAGATGATTCAAAGTGACGACGCATGCCCACTTCGTTGACTTCATTTCTCAGCGACGGAGTTGTTTGAATTTGGCAAACTCCTCCTTCCCCTTGAACTTGATGCCTAGTAATTCATCCACCTTTCCCTTCTTGGACTAAGCGGGAAGGCTTCCACGGTCTTGTTCCATTGTGTTCATCTCTAAAAAATAATAAAGTTACATAATTAAAGAGTTGTTGATACATTGTTGATCGTCTACATATTTCATACACAATAATTCATCAAAATAATACTACAAAACATAGTCAACACAAAAAAATTATTGGTACAATACTGTGAACTTAGATTGATAATGTAGAAGAATTGAGCAAAGAGTTGCAAAAAGTATTGGAGGCTTAGAGAAGAAACATTTAGTAGATCAAAGCTGTGCGGAGAATCGAACTAAAATTGAGAAGGGGAACATATCTTCACAGGTTTGTGAAGTGTTTAGAGGAAAAAAATAATAGATTGATTTTTGTGAGTTATGGTTGCCTCCTCCGAGAAGTTTTTAGGGGTTGCGATGGTGGTACGGTTGCGGGTACGGTCTACTCGACGTGTTGCTAGATCCACTCAAGTTGCCATGTACATCATCTTGGTACGGGCGCATGGTATGGTCGTGTCCGACCGTAATGGTTGTTAAAGTTTCTCATACCTGGCTCTTCTTGCTTTGTCATTTAGTAAGTGCATTCTGTACAAGCAGGCCCACATGTATCACATGTCGTTAAAATTGTGTGGTTAAAATAATATTTCTGATTTTTTTTTGTTAGGTCGATATGGTCAATGACGTGGTGTACCACGGCAATGCCATTAAGTTATTGACTTGGGTTTTTAGGGAAGCGGATGCGCTGGTGGATTCATCGGCGTACAAACAGTACAACACACGGGAAGCAATTCACCCAGCTTCAGGCTACCAAAGAAAAACTATATGTGCTGCTTGTCTGCTCTTGATTGATGATGGCGAGGGTTACAAGGTCGCCCTAATGGCCATGGCACGATCTAGGTTACGTATCGTGTCTCTTCTTCCCCACCGATCCCTCCTGGTCCTTAAATATGAGGTAAGGTCTCAGACTCTGGGTCGGCTACATGTTCGGCTACCCCTGTATGGGCTTGTACTTGTGTTGCACGCCAGGTTCCTGGACTTCGGTTGCTTATTGCGTTTTTGGCTTCATGGGCCTTCAGTTCAATCGCACCAGGTATGGTATTGGTGGGTACCCGATAGGATATGCCCATGTCAGTCAGGTCATACTGTCATGGATGACCGTACTATTGATCATTAAGCCTTCTGAGTCCTGTTGTTAATTAGTTTCGTCGAACAAAACACCAAAGGTATGGTCACTGAGTACGGTCAAGCCTGACCAAACCGGTGGTCGTTAGAGTTAATGTTACCACGAAATGACTTGTTCTCTTCGAATTCCCCTAAGGGCGTGCAATTTTCGCCCGATACGGCAAATAGACTATAAACTTTACATCAAATATATCAATTGAAATATAGGGAGTTTGTTACCTCGTTCTTCTCCTCTCTGTTACAATAACTTTGAACACTTTTTATTTAAGAACAAACTTACTAAACTAGAAGCTTTATTCACATGGTTTTTCCTCCCATGAATCGCTTTTGTTTTCAGTCGTTTAGCTCGACCGCAGTGATGTTCATCTCTTCTTTACTACCGGGATTTCAATCCCGAAGTAGTTGGCCTTCAAAGTGATGATCCATGTATCATTGGTCTTGTTCCTCTTCCTAGTGAAATTAACAACGAAAGAATCTCGTGAGGAAATTCAAACCTCACTATCCCTTAGTGGAAATTAATCAAAGTCTTAATAGTTCTTGCAAATAGCCTACCCATAAAGATAGGCGTTATGGGATCTCAATGCATATAAACAATAACTATATCAATAAGTGCAAGACATCCTTTATTTGACCAACAATATTATCTTTGATGTCTGCCGCTTGTTTATAAGAAGAATCAGCTAGATGCAATTTCAGTCCAGTTACAACAAAGGAACTAAGGTTAAGTCTATTAAATAAACTTCTAGGGATGGTTGAGACGCTTACATCAAGGTCACAAAGTCCATCTATCTTATTTATTCCACCACTAATCTTAATAGTTGGTTCAGATATATTATCTAGCTTAGAAGGTAATTTTTTTAGATAATATTGCATATTCCATCTGAAGCTCACGTGCCTTGGCAACTACTTGATTGATGAAGCTTTGGTAAACCGCCTCATTACCCGTTTCAAGAACTAGATTCTTCAAACTGATTGGCTTTACTAGATCTTCAAAGGTATAGTCGGGTGCGGGTGCATAGATGTTAACCACCTCTTCAGGCATATCATCATCCACACTACTTGTCGTCATCTTAAGATCTGTAACTAGGTTAGTATCAGGTTTCTGCAAACTTGACAAGAATTAGTCCTTGAGTATTAGATATTTTACCCAATTGGGTCTCTACAATTCTTGTCATATCCTACAGACCATTCACTTCATTTTTTATAGTAACAACTTGTTTAGATAGTTGTCCTAAAATAGATTCATCATTCTTAGTTAATTTAACAACAAGATTGTTATGCACTTAGTCTGAGATTGCATAATTTTTTTTAGAGAATCTTTAAATGATTGGTGATTTCCATTGTTACCTTTGTTGTTTAAGTTGTTGGGAACTCTTTTGCGTGGTTAGGATAAGGCTTTTGATAATTTGAGCTATAGTTTTGGCTCTTCCAAGGAGGATTAAAGTTACGTGTCATAAAGTCTATTTCTTCAACATCAGCAATAGCGATGACATATATTAACTTCTATTTCTTATTTACCGTTGATGATACCAATAAGGTCATGTACCTACGTCGGGAGATCTTCATTTTTTTTCTACGGTGACATAGTTCACCCTTATTAGTGGAGGATCTTTTCGCATGCCATTGGAAATGGATACCTTACGTATCATTAAATATCTTCTTGGCTATCTTTATATCATTTCCCATGAATGTGCATCTAGCTACAGCCAGGCATAGGGGCATGATAAAATAAATGTAAAATTAGCCATTCTTTGGACCCATGGTTGAGACATGCAGTTACTTACAACATCCTTCATTATTTTTCAGTTAAGCGCTTGTGGCTTGCGATTTTCTTGTCTAAATCATGTAGTGTTAAACTGTAGTTGCATTGTTTTTGTAGGTGGGAAATTTTTTGTCATAAATATATTACAACAATTATCCCATGAAGTAATAGTCCCTCAAGGAAGTGCTAGCAACCCGTCGTTAGCTTCACTCTAAGTGAAAACAGAAATAAATGTAGTTTTGCATCAGGGTTAGCATATTTTATTTTCATCATCTTGCATATCTCAGTGAATGTGTTCAAATGCATACATGCATCTTCGCAAGCGGAACCACCAAATTGGTTCTGCTGCACCAAACTTAAAAAGTTAGGCTTTATTTCATACTTCTGTGCAGTGATAGTAGGTTGAGTTATAAGTGCACGGAGATAATCATCATTAGGGGTAGAAAATTCCCAACATTATTCGCTGCCATACTTCTAATCATTTTGTGTTTTAAAAAAGGAACAAATAAGTAAACTAAGAACAAAAAGGTAATCTAACAATTTTGAATTTTCGATTAGGAACAATAAGAAAACTAGTAACATGAAATAAACTAAAACAAAAACTAATTAACAAAATCTCTAATGTCCTCAATTGGGATAGCAATTGCTTCCCCGACAATGGCTCTAGAAAAACATTGATACCTTCGATCCGGATTATCAGATTTTAGTACTCTTCTTTTTCCCTAAGAGACCCTAGGTTGATCGAATCGATGGGAAGAATGTTAATGGTGTATGATCACTACAAACGAGACTTCATGACTTCGTTTAGTTGTTGTTTCACCGGACCAAATGTTTCATTTTATTTTTGGTTTTATCAATGGATAGAAATAGGCTAGGGCCAAAGTTTCACATGCAGCTGTGCAAAGACGGTTATGAGATTATAAAGATAATAGTAAGCACACATTTGAAGTACGTAATTATAAGATACACAATGTAAAGGCGTGATGTGTCCAAAGGACACCACTATTTGCGTACATCACACACCATTGATCTATTATCCTACCCTTGTCCTGAGCATAGCTGGGCGACAACATTAATTGAGTAAATGGAAAATGACCTTAAGATCAATGACGTTATAATTACTCCCTAGATAGCAACTACACATTCGACTTTGTGTTAATCTCACCACATTGGAATCAAAGTATGCGAATCACCACCCACTATTACCTTCATACCATTATCAACCCCGCGAGACTTCAGTACCTGACAATCCTAGAGATTGGGATTTAAAGACAACCGCTAGTACATGGATCCATATAACAGAACACACAATATCCCAATGATAATATAAAGATGCACTTGTTGCTGGGAGGATAGGCCTCATCCCTCAACTTATGCGGACTACTCACACATGACTGGATCAACAATCATAAACATTGTATTTAAGATCTTGAATTAATGAATAGTACTAGTCTTACTATGCTGGCAATTGCGATGGAATGAAGATTAAAAAGTTGAGAGCAGTGGGATGGGGATGGAGATGATCGTGGCGACGACAAAGCTTTGGTTTTGAAGGAGATCTGACTTGTGGCAGTGGAATGGAATTTCGGTGCAGCTCTCTCTTATTACCAAGGTGCCTTCACTTTAAGTACTAGGTTTGACGAGGCGAAGCCACCAACATGTGGTACGGGCATCCAGCATGGGCAGGTGTGACCATACTACTGGTCGTGAAACCTTCTGTGATTAGTCTTCGTGGCCTAGTTTACTTGGTGAAATTCGTAGCTCGTAATTTTTCCTTATTTGCCTCTGATTTCCTCCCTAAAATGTCCAATTTCTGCATAGAAATAAACAAAGACAAGGATTTTCACATCTATGCAATATTTAGTGATTGCCAGTGGGCTAGATAGGTATTACCATTATGCCAATGAAAAATGTAAGGTTTAGACGGTGATAAAGATGAGTGTTTTACCATTGATGTTAGTGTTGTCGTCGTCGAGGGCCATGTCTCCGAAGAGGTTGCTGATTTCAAGGAAGAAGTCAGCGCTGGGAAGTAATCCCCAATGTTCATGTTGAAGAAGAAGCCAACAATCATGCTAGAGCTCTCCCCAAAAAAACTTATCGCCTCTTCCTGTTCAAGATCAAAAGAGACGGGGTTACAGAGCCATGTTATCCCGTCAAGTGGTTCATATGGGTAGACATGATGGGGAAGTCTTGAATAGCGGTGCAATGCTCTTGTACCAAGTGGTCTGGAAGGCAAATGTGTTGCCGTCATGTTGTGTGTCTCTGGATAGGAGAGGCCTCTCTTTTATAGGCATAGAAGAGGAGGCGAACAAGCTGCACTAGGAGATGCAGTGAAGAGGACGAGACATATAGAGAACTTGTACACATGCAGCTCGATTCATTTTAGCAATATGTGGCGCGCAACGTGGTGAGGCAAGCGGCGGAGGAGTAGGGGTGCGCGTGTATATGTACTCTTCTCATGATCATACAATTTGTTGAAGAGCCTCCCTTATAAAAAGATTCAACTCTCTAAACTAGCATGTGAGACTAAATCGTTTGTTCCACCTCTTTTCATGCATGAATGTGGCAATTGGGCCTCAGGAATTATGAAAAATAACAAATAGGCTGGGCATATTTAGACAAATTTCAACAGTCTACACAAGTTTTTTACATAGATTTCACACTAAACTTCCCATTCTTTTGTCCACTTGCCAGCCTTCCAGCTTCTCCATTCGCTACGCTCACCACGGGGCGTATCCGACGTGCTGACATCTGGCCACTCATCAAAAAGTTCTCGGACAAGTTCCCAGCTTCCGGTCTGGGCGCTACGCATCTTCAACCGTCAGTGCCGCGGTTTTGTTTGGTGCGACGAGCTAGAGGTCAGCGGGGGTCACTACCTCTTCCCCTGGTGTCGGGTTTGCATGCCGTTGCAGTACGGGGGATTTGGTATCCTCAACCTGCAGCTATTCAGTTGCGCGCTGTGATGCCGCTGGCCATGGCTGCCAGAGGCGGATCCAGGGGGACGAGCGGTGGCCAGGCCCCCCCTATGCGTCGGCCACCCCCAAGGATTTACAGCAGGGGCCAGCACTGATTTCTTTACGGTTTGGCTACTAGCAACTTAGTGATGGGCATTATTCATTAGATTGTCACATGGCCCAAGCCCAAATAGCTTAGGAATTAGATGTACGTACGTGCGGTCTGGAGCTGTTAATCCATCATCAGTTCAACGATCCGTTTCCACCACGAATAGTTCACATATCGCCGCCGCAGCCGCCGCCGCCGCCCTCCTCTCGTGCTATGGCGATGCCATCAGCCTGTGCTCAGCAGGCTGATACGTCTCCAACGTATCGATAATTTCTTATGTTCCATGCTACTTTATTGATGATACCTACATGTTTTATACACATTTTATGTCATATTCGTGCATTTTCGGAACTAACCTATTAACAAGATGAAGTGCCAGTTCCTGTTTTCTGCTGTTTTTGGTTTCAGAAATCCTAGTAACGAAATATTCTCGGAATCGGACGAAATCAACGCCCGGGTTCCTATTTTCCCCGGAACCATCCGGAACACTCGAGAGCTGCCGAGATGGGCCTGTGGGCGGATGACATGGTGGCGCGGCCGGGCCCTGGCGCGCCACCCTATGGTGTCATCGCCTCGTTGACCCTCTGCGCCGCCTCTTCGCCTATATCCCCCGCAAAAACCCTTACGGAGGAAGCCACGATACGAGAAAAGTTCAGAGCCGCCGTCATCGCGAAGCCAAGATCGGGGACGGAGTCTCTGTTCCGGCACCTGCCGGAGCGGGGAAGTGCCCAAGGCTTCTCCATCGACACCGCTGCCATCTCCACCGCCATCTTCATCACCTCTGCTGCTCCCATGAGGAGGGAGTAGTTCTCCATCGAGGCTCGGGGCTGTACCGGTAGCTATGTGGTTAATCTCTCTCCTATGTACCTCAATACAATGATCTCATGAGCTGCTTTACATGATTGAGATTCATATGAGTTTTGTATCACTACTATCTATGTGCTACTCTAGCAAAGTTATTAAAGTAGTTTTATTCCTCCTGCATGTGTGCAAAGGTGACAGTGCGTGCACCGTGTTAGTACTTGGTTTATGCTATGATCATGATCTCTTGTAGATTGTTAACTATTGCTATGATAATATTGATGTGATCTATTCCTCCTACATATGCATGAAGGTGACAGTGTGCATGCTATGCTAGTACTTGGTTTAGTCGTTTTGATCTATCTTACACTTAAGGTTACTTAAACATGAGCATTATTGTGGAGCTTGTTAACTCCGGCATTGAGGGTTCGTGTAATCCTACGCAATGTGTTCATCATCCAACAAAAGTGTAGAGTATGCATTTATCTATTGTTATGTGATCAATGTTGAGAGTGTCCACTAGTGAAAGTGTAATCCCTAGGCCTTGTTCCTAAATACTGCTGAGTTACTACTGCTTGTTTTTTTTTCTGTGTTACTACTGCTGCAATACTACCACCATCAACTACACGCCAGCAAGCTATTTTTGTTGTTGCTCATACATATTCATACCACCTGTATTTCACTATCTCTTCGCCGAACTAGTGCACCTATTTGGTGTGTTGGGGACACAAGAGACTTCTTGCTTTGTGGTTGCGGGTTGCATGAGAGGGATATCTTTGACCTCTTCCTCCCTGAGTTCGATAAACCTTGGGTGATCCACTTAAGGGAAAACTTGCTGCTGTTCTACAAACCTCTGCACTTGGAGGCCCAACGTCTACAAAGGAGGAACGTAGACATCAAGCACTTTTGGCGCCGTTGGGAGGAAAGGTAAAAGGTACTCACACTCCGGATCTCGGCTACTAAGCTATTTCCGGCGCCGTTGTAAGTACTCGAAGCTATTTCCTTTAGACTCTGCAATTGCGACATTTGGTTTCTTGTTTACACTAGTTAGGCTTAATGGAAGACAACAATAAAATGAGAGATCTTTATGAACTTTATCTTGAATTAGGACATGATGTGTTTGAAGAAAGAATTAAAAAACCCATGGAACTTTATATGCATGATAATGGGAATGTTATTAGTATGAATGCTTTCAACACCATTGTTGCTAATGCTATGGAAAATTCTAAGGGGAAGCTGGCTTTGATGAGCATGATATTTTTAGTCCCCCAAGCATTGAGGAGAAAATTTACTTTGATGATACTTTGCCTCCCATTTATGATGATTATAATGATAGTAGTCTTTTGTTACCACCTGTTATGGAGGATAAATTTGATTATGATTACAATATACCTCCTATATTTGATAGCTACTTTGTTGAATTTGCTCCCACTACAATTAATAAGAATGACTATGCTTATGTTGGGAGTAGTAATTATTTTATGCATGAGACTCATGATAAGAATGCTTTATGTGATAGTTATATTGTTGAGTTTGCTCATGATGCTACTGAAAGTTATTATGAGAGAGGAAAATATGGTTGTAAAAATTTTCATGTTACTAAAACACCTCTCTATGTGCTGAAATTTTTGAAGCTACACTTGTTTTATCTTCCTATGCTTGTTACTTTGCTCTTCATGAACTTGTTTATTTACAAGATTCCTATGCATAGGAAGCATGTTAGACTTAAATGTGTTTTGAATTGCCTCTTGATGCTCTCTTTTGCTTCAACTTCTATTTCTTGCAAGTGCATCATTAAAACTGCTGAGCCCATCTTAATGGCTATAAAGAAAAGAACTTCTTGGGAGATAACCCATGTGTTTATTTTGCTACAGTACTTTGTTTTATATTTGTGTCTTGGAAGTTGTTTACTACTGTAGCAACCTCTCCTTATCTTAGTTTTGTGTTTTGTTGTGCCAAGTAAAGTTTCTATGTCAAAGTTGATGTTATATTTGGGATTGCTGCGCAGAAACAGCATTGCTGTCTGTCACGAATCTGGGCACAGTTCTCTGTAGAAAATTCGAAAAAATCTGCCAATTTACGAGCGTGATCCTCAGATATGTACGCAACTTTCATTAGTTTTGAGTTTTTCCATTTGAGCAAGTCTGGTGCCATTTCTAAATTCGTCTTTACGGACTGTTCTGTTTTTGACAGATTCTGCCTTTTATTTCGCATTGCCTCTTTTGCTATGTTGGATTTATTTCTTCCAGTAGCATTATGCAATGTCCAGAAGTGAAAATAATGATTGTGTCACCTCTGAACATGTGAATTTTTGATTATGCACTAACCCTCTAATGAGTTTGCTTGAAGTTTGGTGTGAAGGAAGTTTTCAAGGGTCAATAGAAGAGGGTGATATAATGTGATCGAGAAGAGTGAAAGGTCTAAGCTTGGGGATGCCCGGTGGTTCATCCCTGCATATTTTAAGAAGACTCAAGCATCTAAGCTTGGGGATGCCCAAGGCATCCCCTTCTTCATCGACAACCTATCGGGTTTCTTCTAGTGAAACTATATTTTTATTCAGTCACATCTTATGTATTTTACTTGGATGTGTGCTTTTATTTTTGTTTTTGTTTTGTTATCTTAGTTCTCTGAATAAGTTCATCCTTGTGTGGAGAGAGACACGCTCCGCTGGTTCGTATGAACACATGTGTTCTTAGCTCATAATATTCATGGCGAAGTTTCCTCTTCGTTAGATTGTTATATGGTTGGAATTGGAAAATGCTACATGTAGTAATTGGTAAAATGTCTTGGATAATGTGATACTTGGCAATTGTTGTGCTCATGTTTAAGCTCTTGCATCATATACTTTGCACCTATTAGTGAAGAAATACATAGAGCATGCTAAAATTTGGTTTGCATAATTGGTCTCTCTAAGGTCTAGATAATTTCTAGTATTGAGTTTGAACAACAAGGAAGACGGTGTAGAGTCTTATAATGTTTACAATATGTCTTTTATGTGAGTTTTGCTGCACCGGTTCATCCTTGAGTTTGCTTCAAATAACCTTGCTAGCCTAAACCTTGTATCGAGAGGGAATACTTCTCATGCATCCAAAATCCTTGAGCCAACTACTATGCCATTTGTGTCCACCATACCTACCTACTACATGGTATTTCTCCGCCATTCCAAAGTAAATTGCTTGAGTGCTACCTTTAAAATTCCATCATTTACCTTTGCAATATATAGCTCATGGGACAAATAGCTTAAAAACTATTGTGGTATTGAATATGTACTTATGCACTTTATCTCTTATTAAGTTGCTTGTTGTGCGATAACCATGTTCTGGGGACGCCATCAACTACCCTTTGTTGAATATCATGTGAGTTGCTATGCATGTTCGTCTTGTCTGAAGTAAGAGAGATCTACCACCTTATGATTGGAGCATGCATATTGTTAGAGAAGAACATTGGGCCGCTAACTAAAGCCATGAATCATGGTGGAAGTTTCAGTTTGGACATAAAACCTCAATCTCTTATGAGAATATTAACTGTTGTTGAATGCTTAAGCATTAAAAGAGGAGTCCATTATCTGTTGTGTTGTCCCGGTATGGGTGTCTAAGTTGAAGAATGATCAAAAGCGAGAAATCCAATGCGAACTTTCTCCTTAGACCCTTGCAGGCGGCATACCCCTTTGTGACACTTGGTTGAAACATATGTTATGCAATGATGATCGGTGTTAACCCAAGCTAATTAGGACAAGGTGCGGGCACTATTAGTACACTATGCATGAGGCTTGCAACTTGTAAGATATAATTTACATGATACATATGCTTTATTACTACCGTTGACAAAATTGTTCCATGTTTTCAAAATAAAAGCTCTAGCACAAATATAGCAATCGATGCTTTCCTCTTTGAAGGACCATTCTTTTACTTTTATGTTGAGTCAGTTCACCTATTTCTCTCCACCTCAAGAAGCAAACACTTGTGTGAACTGTGCATTGATTCTTACATACTTGCATATTGCACTTATTATATTGCTTTGCATTGACAATTATCCATGAGATATACATGTTATAAGTTGAAAGCAACCGCTAAAACTTCATCTTCCTTTGTGTTGCTTCAATACCTTTACTTTGAATTATTGCTTTATGAGTTAACTCTTATGCAAGACTTATTGATGCTTGTCTTGAAAGTACTATTCATGAAAAGTCTTTGCTTTATGATTCATTGTTTACTCATGTCATTACCATTGTTTTGATCGCTGCATTCATTACATATGTTTACAATATGATCAAGTTTATGATGGCATGTCACTTAAGAAATTATCTTTGTTATCGTTTTACCTCGGGACGAGCAGAACTAAGCTTGGGGATGCGATACGTCTCCAACGTATCGATAATTTCTTATGTTCCATGCTACTTTATTGATGATACCTACATGTTTTATACACATTTTATGTCATATTCGTGCATTTTCTGGAACTAACCTATTAACAAGATGCCGAAGTGGTTCTTTTTCTTGTTTTTGGTTTCGAAAATAAAATAATATTCTAATCGCCGGAACGGGTTCCCATTCGAACCGAACATCCGAGACAGGGGCTGGGGAGACATGATGGTGGCGCGGCGCCCATGGCGCCGCCTGTTCGCGCCGCCGCCTCGCCCCATAAACCCTACGGAGCCACGAGAAGCCACGAAAAGTTCCAGCCGCCGTCATCGAAGGATGGAGGAATCTGTTTGACCCCTGGAAGGGGCTTCTCCATCGACACCGCTGCCATCTCCACCGCCATCTTCATCACCTGCTGCTCCCATGAGGAGGAGTAGTTCTCCATCGAGGCTCGGGGCCGGTAGCTATGTGGTTAATCTCTCTCCTATGTACCTCAATACAATGATCTCATGAGCTGCTTTACATGATTGAGATTCATATGAGTTTTGTATCACTACTATCTATGTGCTACTCTAGCAAAGTTATTAAAGTAGTTTTATTCCTCCTGCGTGTGCAAAGGTGACAGTGCGTGCACCGTGTTAGTACTTGGTTTATGCTATGATCATGATCTCTTGTAGATTGAAGTTAACTATTGCTATGATAATATTGATGTGATCTATTCCTCCTACATATGCATGAAGGTGACAGTGTGCATGCTATGCTAGTACTTGGTTTAGTCGTTTTGATCTATCTTACACTTAAGGTTACTTAAACATGAGCATTATTGTGGAGCTTGTTAACTCCGGCATTGAGGGTTCGTGTAATCCTACGCAATGTGTTCATCATCCAACAAAAGTGTAGAGTATGCATTTATCTATTCTGTTATGTGATCAATGTTGAGAGTGTCCACTAGTGAAAGTGTAATCCCTAGGCCTTGTTCCTAAATACTGCTGAGTTACTTTGCTTGTTTCTGTTTTCTTGTGTTACTACTCTGCAATACTACCACCATCAACTACGCCAGCAAGCTATTTTGGCACCGTTGCTCTGCTCATACATATTCATACCACCGTATTTCACTATCTCTTCGCCGAACTAGTGCACCTATTTGGTGTGTTGGGGACAAGAGACTTTTGCTTTGTGGTTGGGGTTGCATGAGAGGATATCTTTGACCTCTTCCTCCCGAGTTCGATAAACCTTGGGTGATCCACTTAAGGAAAACATGCTACCTCTCTGCACTTGGAGGCCCCACGGAAAGGAGGGGGAACGTAGACATCAGCGTCTTAAGTCCAGCGCTCAGCGATGAAGCCGCGACTGCCTCTGGTCGCTGTTGCCGGACCATCGTTCTGGGAATTCCCCCCGATTTCTCAAGGTAGTAAGGTACACACGAGCATCTAATTATGCTGGTAATGGCCAACGGATTAGTTACTGTCGTTCTATCTCCTCACACGAGAGATAGATATGTAAGTTATATTTTGTTTGCTTAGCTATACGTCTCCTGGGAATTGGGAAAGTTGAAGAGCAAGAATAAAACATAGTATGGCTTTTTTCAAGCATGTTCTTTCAAGAATTAATTCTTCTGCGTTGAAAATTCGTACAATCTTGGTTACCATAGGCACAAATTTAAAATGCAGCTATTATTTTCTATAATACATTTAAATTGAAGCTATCAAAAGTATTTGTTGTGTGGGTAAATTTCCAAACAAAGACACGAACCATGGACAAAACAGGCTTGAACCTATTACCTATAATATGTAGATACATTATATTTGACCTGTAACTATTGTCTCTTTTGACTCTCGCCCCCCCTATGTTCGAATCCTGGATCCGCCCCTGATGGCTGCGTTGGGCCAGTAACCCCTGCCCTTGGTGCTCGGTTCCTGGCACTGATGATCGCGATGCTCTCGACCGCGGCCTCCTTCATCCGCCTCGTCAATGGAGCTCGCACTCTGTTTTGGACTGACAAGTGGCTGCCTGGAGGACGTTCGGTTGGTGAAACTTATCCAGGATTGGCAGCCTTTGCTCGCAAATCTGGTGTGACTGTGGCCCAAGCTCTGCAAAGGAATCGTTGGATAAAGAACATTCAGGGGAGGTGTGTCTACGGTTGCTTTGGGCCAGTACTTGCATCTTTGGGATTTGAACGGTATAATTCAGCTTGACCCCAACGAGGAAGACAGCATGATTTAGAAATTTTCTGCCGATGGATGCTTCCATACAAGCAGTGCCTACAACCTCTTCTTTGCGGCCAACATTCCCTTCCCCTGTGCCAAGGCAATTTGGAAATCCAAGGCCCCGCCACGCTGCAAATTATTCATGTGGCTTGCCGTACACCGGCGCTGCCTCACTGCCGATAATCTGGAGCGGAGGGGATGGCCCTGCACAGCCACTTGCCACTTGTGCCTTTCTGAACCAGAAACCTGCACTCATCTGTTCGTTCACTGCTCCTCTGCGGCTCAGGTGGGGCGGCAGATCAGAGGCTGGACGGCGGCGGATTTCCCCATCCCTGGTGACAACTTCACAAACACTGAAGACTGGTGGCTGCAGGTCCGGAAATGTGCTCCCAGATCCATCCGCTGAGATTTCGATGCCGTGGGCATCCTTGTTCATTGGAGAATCTGGAAGGAGCGCAACTCCATGGTGTTTGAAAACACCCAGCATTGAGTGGAGGTTGTTTTTGAACTTATCCGTGAAGATATTAGGCTTTGGCGTGCAGTTGGCAGAGTGATTGCCGTGTGAGTTCAGGGAAGTTCGTCTCTCCCTGCTCCGTTGTCTAGTTCTTTGATGTAGCTCTAAATTTGTGCTCCACCTCGGAGCTGGCTGTTGTAACTTTTTTGCTATCTTACACCCGAGTGTTTTTCAATTCGGCAACAATCGTTTTATCCCCGCCGTTGGTTGTGTTTAGTTAGATCGATGACTTTTTTTTCTTGTGTACGGTTTTCTCCGGTTCTGCTCTCCGGCTTTTTCTGCGCGGCCCACATCCGCACAGCTTACAGCCAGTGGCATTTTCCCCATTTCATAGCTGAGGAGCGGAGAAGAGAGAGAGAGAGTGCGGAAGCTAGGAGTTCGCCGCTGGAGGTCGGTGCATCCCGTGCCTTGCGGTCAGCACAGAATTCGCTGCGTGCTTCCGCATCGTGCGGGCGCAAGAGGAGCACCAGTTCGCCGGAGTTTCGCCTTTCTCCGGCCGTCGATTTCCGCTGCATTTTTTCGCCAGGTAAATTCGTTCTCCATTCATGGGTGTGCATCAGCAACAACTGGAGCCTCGATAGGAGACTCGCGCGTAGATTTTGTATGCTAGATTTTGTCCCCTCTATGATTTGGAGAACACTGGGGGGATTTCGCCGTGAATGCTTCTGGTGTTTATGAACGCCAAGCATGTCGATTTTCCCTTTGATCCCTAAAATTCAGTGGTCTCGCTAGTGTGTTTGGTGTTTGATGACCCGTGCGTGGTCGTGTTCTACGACCAGTAGGAGACGGCGGCGCTGGTGTGTCCATGCTACGGGCGCTGTGGCTGGACGAGAAACTAGATTTTTTGCGCCACTGGCCGCCCAGATGTGGACGCCGCAGGAAGACGCCCCAATAGGTTGCGTAGACTCTGCTCAGTACCAATAGCCTCTGTCGTTTGATGTTGCTAACGACCTACTCCATGACGATGTAGATTGAGGAAGCCTTTTTTGTGAGGAAGCCTGGGGTCGTGCTCATTTAGATTAAGGATTTTTGGCACTTTTGCTTTCGTTTTACTGTGAGCACTTTTGGGAGATGCAACTGTATTCAGTTTGCCACATCGTCAGACCACCGATCTACCTAGTACATAAGTCACACGAGTTTTTCTAGCCATTTTTGTA
Organism: Lolium multiflorum; assembly: GCA_030979885.1. Classification (NCBI taxonomy): domain Eukaryota; kingdom Viridiplantae; phylum Streptophyta; class Magnoliopsida; order Poales; family Poaceae; genus Lolium; species Lolium multiflorum. The sequence continues at coordinate 130,366 of JAUUTY010000201.1, read as the reverse complement.
TCTGTAGATGCAATGTATGTTCATGTGTTCTCGGTGTCTATACTCTGTAAATGCAATGTATGTTCAGGTGTTTTCGGTGTGTATAATCTGTACATGCATTGTATGTTCAGGTGTTTTCGGTGTATGTACTCCGTACATGCAGTGCATGTTTAGGTGTTTTCGGTGTATATACTCTGTACATGCAATGTATGTTCAGGTGTTTGCAATGTATATGCAATGTTATGTATATAATATGTATATACACAATGTATATATTTTGTATATGCAGGTTTTTTGTCACAATATATCAAATACACAATGTATATAATATGTATATACAGTCATTTTGCTAGTAGTATTAATTGGGAATTGGTAGTATATAATATGCATTACTTGGCATTTTTTAAGTGCATAGAAGTGTCACACTCTAAGTAGTAGTGGGATTGACAGTGGAAATGCATATGTTAAATACCCAAGGTGAATCCCTGTTAGCATTTTATTTCACCTTTGCTCAGTTTTTTGATAACTTGTATGTATGTCACTATTTTTTTAAACTCAACTCCTGTGTTTTTTATTTGAATCGAGCTACACCTATGGGTAAAGTTTGCAAAAACTTAGCACATGTAAACATCTGTTCTGACTCACATGGTACAGATGAAGATGATTCGTCACCTGACATTGAAGAAGACTTCTGCAATCGTTTTGCTATTGTACAATTAATTTTCACTTTTGCTATCTTGCACCCGTTTGTTTTTCAATTTGGAAACAATCGAATTTTCCCCCATCGATTATCTTGGATACGATCACTTGTTTTGTTATTTTCTTTCACTATTTTTTGCCTAGTCGTTTGTTGTTGGTTTTCTGCCTGCTTTTTTTTTCTGTTTGACCGCTTTTCGCTTTTGTGTCCACGCTGACCAGATGGTCTTTTTTGGGGGGGTTGGGTTTTTCTTCCATGAGATAATACTTGTAAGTGCGGGCCATTTTGGACTACCATTTTCGTTGCGTGGTAGACATAATTTATCTTTCTCTGACGTATGGACGATATTACATGACATGGGAGGCTCACATGCCACCGGGTGAAGTTTTCTTTCTCATGTGTGGGCCCTTTACCTCAATTTTCCAATATTTATCAATTTTCATTTTTCATTTTTCTTTTCGATTCTCACCTACTCTCCTTTCTTCATTCCGCCCAATTTCAACACAGCAGAGACACCCGAAGACACAGGAGTGGAGAAGAGAGCGAACGGAAGGGGAGAAATCTCCGCTGGTAGTCAGCGGTTGGGGGAAGGGGTGGGAGAGCCCACGCCTTCTGGTTTTCATGCAGTTTGTTGTGCTGTTCCGCACAGTGCGGGGGCGAAGGCCACTGTAGTTTCTCCATCGGCGCGCGTCGAGGTCTGCTGCAAAGTTCTGCCAGGTAAACTTGATGTTCCTCCACCGTTGCGCGTCAACAACAAGGCCGTGAATGTGTAGTAGATTCGCGTGTAGATTTTTAGGTAGATGTTTTTGCTCTCTAGGATATCGCGAACAGTGTGGAAATTTTGCCATAGGATGCTTCTGGGTATTCTTGTGCGGGTGAAATCAGTAGCCTCAAGTGGATGGAAGTGTTCTATTTATATTTTGGAGAGTAATTTAGTAGCAGGATCCCCTTGACTGCCAAGATACATTATGTCTTGCATCAACTACTGGCCCTGTACAAACATACAATGTATACACTTTTCAGATAATTTTTTCCCAGGTGTAAATACAGTGGTATACAACCCATAATTATAGTTGTAGGTACATTATAAATACACAGAAATATCCATTTTGTAAACCATCTTTTTTTTGTATACAGTGTACTTTCATTGTTAAATAGTTGTAGATTCACTAGTAGATTCAGTGCAAATACAGTGTACATACAGTGATCCTCCTGTCCTACATAATTATTGTTCAGTACTTTTCTAGCTCACTTGTATTTTTATTTAGGCTAGACACATTGCATATTTTTTATTTTGTTTCCTCTGTAGTTTCTAGATTATTGAGGGGCCATCGAAACAAATTAGTTAGCGGACAATACACGTCTTCTCTATAATCTAGTGATTTGTTGTGTCTGAATTCATTTGTCTTTTTTGCGGATGCAGTTGCAATTGAAATGTTCAGTTTCAACAGTTTCCTGTTTTTGATTTTCAGATTTGACTATTTGATTAGCAGAGAATATATTAATTAACTTTTAGTCTGCACGTACCCGCAAAAAAATTAGTATGCACATGAACTGAAATGTTTTAGTTAAAACCATGCTAACTTTCATTTTTAATGCCCATTGTAAATACATGTTAAAATCATAAGTAATTTAGGCAGAACTTTTTCATTTTTAATGTCCATGCATGCCAAATCCTAAGTAAGTTGGAATGTATTTACAATCCAAATTGTATGTACTTACAGTGTAACACCACCGTAAATTCTAGGTAGCTTAGCCTAGAATTTTAAATTTTCAATGTCCACTGTAAATACATGCTATATCCTAAGAAAGTTGGACTGTATTTACAGTCCAATTGGTCTGTACTTACAGTGTAACGCCATCATAAATCCTAGGTAATTTAGCCTGCACTTTTTATTTTTAATGCCTTGTGTAAAAGTGTAAATGCATGCTAAATCCTAAGAAAATTGGTTTATACTTACAGTTTAACACCACTATAAATCCTAAGTAATTTAGCTATTGATTACGGAAACTCCACTAACAAAAATGAGATTGACCTTACACTGAACATACATGCCATTTTAAGAAAAATAGTCTGCACTATTTTGGTTTGTGAGAAACCTCTTATTTTTGTTGTTTGTGGTTTTAGAACATAAGATCACTACTGACCTCTAAAAGGTTAACCATGTTGCTGATCCACAAGAAAATATCATGTCAATGGGTGGTATGTACGCTGTTGTGTTGTCGAATGAATGGATCAAATTTGGCTTCAGGTTCAGATGGAGGAGTAAGAAAGGTTGCCATGGGCTAAAAGAATCAGGGAAGTTTTCACGTGAGATCCATGATCCATGTGAGTTTCTTCCATGACCGATCTAGATCTTCGTTCTTCCCCATCTATTTCTTCCATCTTCTTGTTTCCGGACAGTGAGGAACAGAGCCGATTCCCTTGTTTCAGGTTTTGAGAGAAAACACTAGCAACGACATGAAGATGTGTGATGGGCTTTCTTCCTTTCGTCTGTGTCATGTTTTTTTTTTTGCGGGTATTCGTCTGTGTCATGTTGTGTCCATGTGTCCGGACATCATACGTGATGGGATTTTAGTATTGTTAGCCCCATTACTTATCCTGTAGGGAGATTCAATAGAGCCCGTTTTTTCTGCTTGTCTGGTTTTTTAGCCAAGGGGGAAACATAGAGAAACAAGCCGGAAAATGGGGGAAAATAGGGAAAACAAAGACCCTGATTGGTCAAAAGAAATTCGAGTGTTGACGAAAACAAAAACACTCAAGTGCCAAATAGATAGTCCCTTGTTTTTTTGCTTAATTAAGATCGGCCTATGGCCTTTCGGCGAGCAATTGAACATGTAAAGTATAATTAGCAGATTAAATACATTCATATACGAATTTTATCACGTCAGCAGCATGTTAATCCTCCTGCGACGCTGGCCACTGTCCGCACGGCAAGCCTGCAATGCGGGTGGCCATGGTAGCTCGTATGCGTACGCCGCCCCTGCGTAGTTGTTCCTCTCGTGTGCCCGCTCCACCTCCAGCGTGACGAGGTTGACGGAGACAATCCAATTCTCGTCCTCCCGCGGCTTCAAGAGGATGTACCTCGTAGTCGCCGCGACAATCTTTGCTGGTCGCTGGAAGTACGTCTCCTCGTACCCCGGCAGCCCACATGTGGCCTCCGGCAGCCTTACGAGCTTCTCCGTAACCCACTCAGTGTTGCTCTGGAGCTTTGCAAACACCGTGAGGTCTCCGTTGTTGACGATGCGCACAACGCGCAGCTCGGTGGCGTCGACTTCGTGGCCGCCGATGACTCGGAAGGTCGAAGACTCGCCCGGCCACCCGACGACGGTATACGGGAAGGTCACGAGCGTGAAATCCAGGGTAGTCTCATCGAGAGCCAGCACCACGCCCTGGCCCTCCATGCGCCAGTAGAGTGACGAACACGCGCGACCGACGAAGCTGATCAGGTGAAACTCTGGAATGGGGACGCCGCCGCTGCTGGCCGCGCTCTCCTGCCAGCCACCGTCGCTACCAGAGGTGAACACCCAAACGCCGGGAGTCGGAGTTTCGTAGACCACGGAGACCACCCGGAAGTTGGACATACTGATGCAGCAGCTACCTGTCTCGTCGAGGGCAGCGCCGTCGAGCAGGAATAGGCCTAGGCACAGGGCATGGTACATCTCATTCCAGCATAGGATCCCCTGGTAACGGCGTGTGAGCGGGTCGCAGACGATGATGTCAGTGAACCGGAGCTCCGGTTGCGTCCTATACCACGCGTCATGTGGCCTCCTGTAGAGGAGGAGGAGGCCCCCGCGGCTGTCACCGAGCTCCCAGTCCAGGTCCGGGAGGAAATCGAGGGCGAAGTGGCGTCTGTCGATGACATCGGGCGTTGAGGAGTCCGGCACGAAGGCCTGGTTGTTCCCGTTGGGCGGCAGGTCGTCATGGCTGGGGTCGACGATGTGGTAGTGGCCGGGGACGTGCGGGGCATGGAGGGCGCGGAACGTAGCGAGGAACGCGGTGTCCGCGGTGATGATCCGACGCCAGCGCTTGCACGTGAACGCGGCGCGGAGGAGGGCGAGCGAAGAGCCGACGCGGAGGAGGACGAGCTCCAGTAGGTGGTCGGGGATGTGGTGGACGCTGGTCGGCCCCGGCGGGATGAGCTCGGTCGTGGACGCTCTCTTGGGCTTGGTGTGGCGCCGGCGGTGGTGACGACGTGGTTCCTTGGTCGCCATCGATGGCGGACTCGGGATGCACTTGCTTACGGGAATGAATTGTCTTGACAGGAATGGGTCTTATATATGTGGTGATTCTGTGAGCGGCACAAACGTGTTGTTGACTCGTTAATACACGACGCGATTCGGAGCATACACGGCTGCGTGCCTCCCACGGAACTCTTTTTCTTCGCTTTTTTGAGGGAAAAAGGCAACTTGCCACCCACGGAAACACTGGGTCATAATGCACTGCGCTGCGCCCGAATAGAATAAATATTTTTTTCTTTAGACAGATGCAATAAAATACTTCATCACAATCTAATGTGTCTACTGTTTTTTCTCAGAGTATCAAGGAAAATAACAATCTCACAAGACATCTCACATATATCTACTAATCTACAACTTCATCGTTCAACTAGCAAACGCAGGTGTGTTGCCCATTATAACTTGTCCCAAATATAATTTTGTTGTGTGCTGCATCAGAATGGAATGTAGGATCTTTCTTCAGAAAAATACAGTAAAAGATTTATAATTTTTCGAAAAAGGGTGCTTCATTACTTCAAAGTTTGGCGTAATACACCCGGCCTCTGCATAGCTAGGATGCACACAGCCGTTCACGGACACCATTCGGAATATAAAAAATGAAGTACAAAGATATGGCACATAGAGGTAAAAAGATCATGGTGAAGGTGCCGCTATCCGTAGACTATGCAGCCACCCATGTCGGGTAATAAACTCCTTGGCCGAATTCTCCAATCGTGTAGACACCTCCATAAAGAGGCCGCGGTCCTCCAATCGCTGAAGCGGTGACCATGAACGGAGCGTAGCCGTAGTTCTGTAGATAACCTGCATAAGAGATGAATTTTTGTCATTGAAAACCTTGTCATTCCTACATAGCCAGAGCGACCATATAACGGCTAACGCTCCCACCCTGATAAGACCCCTAAACCTAACCTCTATCCCATTTAGCCAGTTGCCAAAAATGTTTGCAATGCTCCGGGGAGGGTATAAGCTTGGTCCTATCTGAATGATCGACCATATAGCTTTGGCAAATCGACATTGAAAGAACAGATGTTTAATTGTCTCGTCCTCTTGACAGAAAACACATCTCTTACTTCCATGCCAATTCCTTTTGGCAAGGTTATCTTTGGTGAGGATAACACCACGACGAAGGTACCAAGCAAAGACCTTCGTCTTTAGTGGAATCCTCAACTTCCAAATCCTTTTATTGTTATAAACCGGTTGAATAGGTTGAATCAAAGCTTCATACATGGACCTCACTGAGAATTTACCATTCTTAGTAAGTTCCCAGCGAAATAGATCTTTCCCTTGGACCAACTGAACTAGAGCTAGTCTTTGTAGCAGTTCATTCCAGTTAATCAGGCGGAGACCGACTACATTACGTCGAAAGGTCATAGTTGATGGAGAGGTTTCCATCACCCTTTGAAGGGTTATGTCCTTATGACGCACGATCCTATATAAAGCTGGATACTGTTCCCGGAGAGTAGTTATTCCCAACCACCTATCCTCCCAGAAATGAATCTCCGACCCATCCCTAATGGAGAAAGAGCCATGCGGAAAGAAGTGCTTCTTAGTAGCCATAATGCCGGCCCAAAAATGTGAATCTCCTGGTTTCCACGAAACCCGAGACATCGCTTTCGAGCCTACATACTTCCTTCTTAACAAGGTTTGCCATACCCCATCCTCAGTTAAGAACCTAGCCAACCATTTTCCTAGTAGGGCCTGGTTCTTAACCTCTAGATCGTGGATACCAAGTCCGCCTTGATCTTTGGGACGGCATACGACACTCCATTTTGTCAACCGATGTTTTTTCTTCTCACTATCTCCTTGCCAAAAGAATCTAGATCGGAGATAGTCCAATCTATGAAGAATTCCTTTCGACAGCTGGAAGAATGATATCATATATAGTACCATATTCGTGAGTACTGAATTTATGAGCACCAATCTTCCACCAAGAGATAGTAACTTTCCTTTCCAACTGCTCAGTCTTTTCTGCAACCTTTCCTCGACCATTTTCCATTCGGCTAGGGTAAGTCTCCGATAATGAATCGGAATACCTAAGTAGCTAATTGGAAAAGAGCCTAAACCACAACCGAATAATTCGGCATACTGGTTGGCTTTCGTTTTGGGCATCATCGAAACAAAACAATTCACTTTTATGGAAATTAATCTTTAGACCCGATAACTGCTCGAAAGCTAATAAGATTAATTTCAGGTTTCTTGCCTTTTCGAGATCATGGTCCATAAAGAGAATTGTGTCATCGGCATATTGCAGAATAGATAGCCCCCCATCAACCAGATGGGGCACCACTCCTTCAATCTGACCATCTATCTTGGCACGCTCTATTAGAATAGCAAGCATATCCGCCACAATGTTGAATAGCATTGGGGACAGTGGATCGCCTTGCCGTAAACCTTTCTTTGTTTGGAAATATCTACCAACATCATCATTGACTTTGATGGCGACACTTCCACCAAAGATAAGTAAAAGATTTATATGTTTTACGGAAATATAACTTGGACGGTATCCGTGACGCCTTCATGGCAAACTTGAAGCTGTGGAGGAGGCTATAAACTGATGGCAAGCCTTCTAATCACAGCCCAGACAGATGCCCATGCTTGCCATGAACGGCAAGATGGCAGGCAACTCGATCCCTGGCTGCATCCAAGATTGAGGATCTTATCGAAGGGTTACACAAATCTAGGCCCTATAATTCCATCTTGCGACGGTGCATAGTTTCACTAAGTATGCCTACTTGTGTGGCTGATGTCGACAAGAAGGCGAAACAGATGCTACATGGGCATAGCTTAAGAGAGGTGGAAGACGATGATGGCATCAGATCACCTGGATAGGATTCACACACGTGTGCTGTATTCAGGTTCGCCCCCTCTCGGTCCATGTAAGACATGCTTCCTACTTAAGCCTGATATTGCTCATATATGTTACAAGTGTCAACGGTAGCGGAGAATAGACTAGATTTAGGGTATGAAAGGACATAATGTTCAGTGCCCTCTAGGGCTCCCGGCGAGCCTTTTATAGACGACCCGACTCTAGTTTACGAGATATCTACCAACTCGATTGAGGTTTCGGGTCTGGCGTAGTCTGTTCAAGCGAGGATGGCGTGGCGGTGACGACATACTTGTGCTGGCACTACTAGAAAAAACCTTAGAAGTGGTGCACATGTTTTCCTTAGTAGTTGCGCACGGTGCTTCATTGCTAGCTCACTGGTGCGCCACTGTTATTTCATCAAGGTGCGCCACTGATAAAAAAAGGTGCGCCATTGGTAAAATTTTGAAATCTGGATCTAGATCCAGATCTGGTTCTAGCGCGATTTTTTTGGTCGTTTTTTTCTTGTTTTTGTTTCTCGTTTTTGTTTTTCATTTTTTTTCTTGTTTTTTTAGCTGGAGGAAGGGAGGTAGGAGGAGGAGGATAAAAGTGGGAGGAGGAAGGATTGGTCAGTGGCCGGAGTGGGGAGGAGGAAGGATGGGCCGGGTGGCCAGAGAAGGAGAAGTAGGAGAGGAGGAAGGAGGAGGCCAGCCGCCGGAGAGGAGGAAGGAGGGAGGATGAGGCCGAAGCTGGAGGAGGAGGGACTGGAAGAGGATGCCGGAATGGAGGAGGATACCGAAGTTGGAGGAGCTAGGAGGGAGTGGAGGAGGAGGGGGAAGGAGTTGGAGGCGGGAGTGGCAGAGTGGTAGAGGAGGAGGAGGAGGAGGAGATGATGATGAAGGAAAGGATGGAGGAGGTAGGAGGGGGAGGAAGGTGGGTGGGGGAGAAGGGTAGAGGGGCCCCGACCATTTTGAATTTTGGAGGCGGGAAGGTTAGCAGCGGCGCAAGGTTAGGTGCGCCCATGCTACTTTTTTGAATTCTTTTTTTCCCTGAAATCTTAAAGCTAAAAAAACTCGTTTTTTTCCTTTTCGATTTTTGGAATCTAAAAATTCGCTAAACGACCGTATGGGTTGAAATTGGATGTAAAGTTTTGCGTAGATATATTTTCATATAAAAAAAGTTTCCATTAACGATCGTATGCAACTAGAAAAGTCGTGTTACCGATACATGACGGAATTCTGCAAAAAAATCGAAATTCATTTCATCTCGAAGGACATCTCAAGGAGGCTTTGCCCCCCCCCCTAGAAATGGCGCGCCATTGCATAGTGCGCCAAAAAAAGGCCCAGACTTACCTGTGATGCACCACTGCTATATCACAAGTCACATAGCAGTCGCGCACCAACCAGTGGCGTGTCACTAGTAAGCCTAGGGAGGAGTGGACCAAGCAGAAATATAGCAGTGGCACATGTGCGGCCTGGTGCGTAGGTAACACTGTAACAGGGTTAGTGGTGGCACACCTCTTCCTGGTGTGGCACTGCTATATAGCAGCAACTAGATTTAGATGTGCGCCTTGGCGCACGACCCCGTAGATCTCATGTGAAAATTTATTTTGTATATAATACCCTCTTAAAATCGTTAATTTAATGAATATAATAAATTATATCATTAGAAAGCATAGCATACTCGCCTCAAATGTACTTTCCAATTGTAGTATACTCAGTTCTGCTCTCCCCGTAGAATACGTTGTACAACTAATAAGACAAAACAGAAGACCAAATACATAGAGATGATGACTGTGTACTAAATGGACTGATTATAAAGATCAAATGTGGTACAAAAATAGATGAAATAGACGTATAAGTGTGATAAAAAAAGCTGCCAATATGATAATCCATTTCAATACAAAGTCTTTTTCTCCAAACCAAGTATGGCAGCTAGTAGAAAGTACAAAGCAGTAAAAAATAAGAGTGGAGATAGCAACATGAAGCAAACACAATTGTACAGAACGAAGGACACGGAAGGGTCAAGCCACCAGCTAGAAGAGATGCAGAAGACATCTATTGCATCGTACGGTTGATTCATATGTCCAATACATAGCAAAAGAGAAGAGTGGAACGGTAAAAATTCTACAGCACCTAGATAGCTGGAAGAGAACTATCGGCGGCCTGTGTCACCTATTAGACAACTTTCCTGAAAAGTAATTCACGTAATAATTAACGTTAGGTCCGATTTGACGGTAAGCAATATAGAGTTGGCATCATTTTAACATGAACGGTTCATACTCACCTAACGGGGAATCAACTGATGTTTTTCTTGCCATCGGCATCAGGCACGTCTTCGACAGGGTTTGTTCCATATCTGCAAGTATATCTTTTTTCAAGTCATATTGAACAAATGCAAAACTGATCGGTGAAGAATAATCGTGCTGCCCATACGGTGTCACCCACAAGGCCACAACCCCTTGCTAATGCTTAAAAATCAGACGGTCCACATGCTTTAATCTCTGTGAATGCACATTTAAATTAATAGGTAAGCACATATTCTACTTCAACACTTCCAAGAAATTGCTCTGTGCCTACCATGTTATGATGAAAACCACTTGCAAAACTCCTAATTTATGATGAAAAACACTTTACAAAACTCCTTATTTATTAGTCAGCTTTGTAAGTAAGTGAACTGGGCCTTGAGAACTCATCAATTATCAACCATGCATCTCTGGAAGTAACTGAACTGGAAGCCTTCCCTATTCTGCCTATAGTGCAGAAAAGTAAAAAAAAAAGTGCTAGTTATAGAGCAGAATGAAAACATGGAAGTACTATAAGTAAAGTTCTTATTCCAGATTACATGGACGGGTTGCAATTTCTTATTGGAATTTGCAAAGAACCAAAGATAACAAATGTGTACGTCCTGTATCGAGTAGTGCTGCCATCCAGTTGGGATGTGCACTGATAGTTCCTCCCTATGTCCTGGGATGTAAACATTTTTCTATCTTTTCAATGAAATGAAACGAAAAGGAAGCGCTTTCTCGAAAAACAAAATGAAGTGTATGTACTAACGAACTCTCAGAAAATAAATAAACCATTTTTCATATGTAAACGGGCAGTATCTACCCAGCAAAACGAAATGAGAAGCGAATTCAGACTTGAGATTTCGCCTCATTGCCGTGAAAAGTTTTTTTTTTGGGGAAATAGCATATTTAGTATAAATATTAATAAACCGGCATTTTTTCTTGATCTACAAATACCAATGATATTTTAAGACCAGGATAGGTACAAGTAATTAAGCTTAGGTATAATCCAGTAAAACAGTGCACTTAATTTGCATACCGAAGAAACATATTCAGTACACATATATAAAGTATGTTCTGCATAATTTATATGAAGAACACTGTACTTTTTAAATTTCTAAGTCTTGACATATGAAACAGGGGAGTTTATCCACTCAAAAAAGAACAAACCTTCATTGGCTTGGAAATAGTTAGAGTAGAGCTCCTTTCGTCCTTCAATATGTCGACACAAATGCTCCCATTGTTGTTGATGTCCTTCAGGCCAACTGAATGGCTGCTTCAGTTGTTAGGGACCAATCTCCTCGAACTAATGGGCCTTTTGTAAGAAAGGAAACCTCATTAGATAGCTTATCAAAAATAATTGCACCTCATTTCTATGTTCAGCATAGTTGTCGCAAGTTCTATAGGGAATATGTACAGATGTAGACTGTAGAGTAGAATTAGTGGCAAAGTTAAGTAGTGTTTTTTAATTCGAAGTTCTCATAAGCACCATTTCAAATTAGGAAACAGTGCCATAATTTGTTGAACTGAATCTGTTCGCCTTCAAAAATAGGTAAAGAGCATCAATACTTGATAGATGGGGAAAGAACAGGAGAAAGTACCTGTAGGCTGTATCTCGCTGCCGCTGATCTCTCGACAGTCCATTGTGGCGCAACATACGGTCTAGAGATAGTAGGCAAAAACCTATATGACGATCCCGATGCTGGTACTATCAAGGCCGCTAATGCTTTAATAGCAAAGAACATAAGGAACCAATGAGCTAAATAGAAAAAAATCATGAAGGGGCAAAATCAAATCTAGTAAACTCCATGGTCAAATCTTTCGCAAGGCACGCTCCATGCTTAATTTTATAATCCAGAAAACCGCACGAAAAGGATTTATGATGAGTAGCTGAACTGAATATTACTATGCACATGTAACTCAGTACATACTGGCCACCAATACAGGTCAGCTTAACATCTTCCACTGATGAGCTGAACTGAATAAGCTCTAGACAAAATAATTGGTACCAAACATATATCGATTCATGTACCTCACGTTAGACGGGCCAAGAGGGCTGTAGCGCTAGATGGCTGATGATGGCGGGGTGACAGCATGCATGATTTCCAACACTCTATGTAACCTCTGTTGTGGAGATGGCATGTACAATTGGAAGAGAGTAGCAGAGAAAGACAAATTAAATAGTCAATGATGTGTAAATAAAGTCTACATCTTAAAGATAAACACTGTAATCTTTGAAGCAAATAAATAAGGAGAACGTTGTAGGTATAATCATCATACATCATAAATTTGTATCAAAGCAATTTTGTTTGTTGTTTTAGACCAAAAGCTGAACTATTACCATTACTTTGTGGTTTGCTTTCTTTCTAATTTTCAGTGCCAGGTCTAGGTATTGTCGTGTTGTGTGTTTGGATTTAGCTATGAGCTATATCGATGCTCTGTTTGTTCTGAATAAAAGAAAGATGGGCAGATACACGCAGCCAAGGTGTGTGAAGGACTTCAGATTATTTTATTATTTATGATACCATAGGCACACGATCAGATGGCAATTAGAAAAAACAACAGGATTAGAAGGAGCGCACATAAATTCAGATGCATATTCCATGTCAATGTGAACTAACCTCGACAAAGTAGAGAGCCCCGAAGCTGTAAGCCCGGACTATGTCGACACGCTACATGTTGGTGTCATGCTTCATGGCGAGGTAAGTCGGCATCTGCAGCATCTCCGGAGGAGCGCTCTGCCCCACCAGCGTAACTGCACAAATAATTCAGAGCTTTAGACGACTATTGTAGTTTGTTGATCCTCACATACATCCTAATTTGCTAGTTTGCATTCTCTTATCAGCCACAACGATATCAAATTAAATTCTGAAGAAGAACCAAAGCAGTGACAAAAGTTCAGAAGATTGGGGAAGTAACTTGCATGTTCAATTATAGGTGGGCACTCCTAAGCATAGTAAGATTGGGGAATTACCAAAATAAGCAACAGTGGCGCCTGAGACAACCCTTACAGAGCTGCTATAAAATACATAGTTAAAACCACCTGCAATGCAATGATGCGGACCTCCATAAGATGAACAACATGTAGGAAAGTCCTATATAGCACGTAGGTGGCAGGTCAAACATCATATGTTGCATTGGTATGATAGAAAGGAAATGTGATATATTTTCTCTGGGCCCTTTGTATAAGAACATATGCATCCAAACAAATTATGCAATGATTCCTAGCCAAACTAATATTTAATATTGTCACCTTAAATAGCTAATTCTTTGTAAGTATGACTAACCAAGTTTAGCACAGCATATGAATTACTTAGTGTCCACCCTCCAGTCATGTATATAACATATTCAATCAATAAATGGCTCGAACAAAAGATTTCACGAACAAGATCGAGTTTATCAACAATGCAAAAAACTGTAGTACGACACGAGATCACTGGCCAAGTCATACTTTGAGGTAAATAAATTATGTTATCCACTGATTGTCCACTAATAATTTGGAATAAAAAATAATATATGTCTGCCACAAGAATAGAGAATAACTAACCAAACCAAATCTCTAGAGCAATTCAAGAAATAGCACGTACATGAATGTCAGTCTTCACATTCAATGGACAAACACAATTTACAAAACAATAGTAAATGAATGCAAAATCAAAGATGAGGATCTGTGTGATGAGAGAGAGAGAGAGAGAGAGAGAGAGAGAGAGAGAGAGAGAGAGAGAGAGAGATAACGTTGCTCCTTGTACTTGTTCATCTCTATGGCTGCAGCCTTCAGAGTCGCCCTCTGGCAAATATGGTTCTGATGCCAACAAAATTCAGAACTTGGAATAAGATTTCAGTTGTAGAAAATACATACATTGGTATTGCTACTGAATATTTGTGTACGATGACAAATTCCAGCATAAAAAGTATAAATCATTAAATAGTCGAATTTCAGATACAATGGATCTGAAAAGGAAAAAAATCGCACATACATGAATGCCAATCTGTATATTCATTGCACAAACACAATTTTAAAAATCACATTACATTGATTAATCTTCCGCTATAACCTGATAGGATTTTTCATCGAACACCTTGTAAAAGTTAAAACAAAATATAAATATACAAAGATGAAAAGGAGAGGAGTGAGATAGATGGTTACCTGCAAGAGACTACTGGAAATGCAACAAAACAGACGCCTCAAAACTACATGTCAAAGTAATTGCTGATCCATGCTTTTAAGAAGGTAGAGAAAACATTGAATATCGTTGCATATAAGAAGCATGCGCATCGATTAGATTACCATGAATTATAAATAGTTTGTCTTAGACTAAACTGTACTCAAATGCAACAAAGTTGTATAGGAACAAATCATCAAATACCTGCAAGTCCATCCAGCCGGTCACGCCATATACCTTTATCGGAGAGACGGCTTAATCCTTATCAGCGAGGCGGCAAAGTAAGATAGAATCATAGCAGCACGTAAAAACCCGGTGATAAATCTATTGTGGCCTGTAAATCATGGACTGAATGTTAACAGGAAGATTTTCTTTGTTCTGTCAATTTCGAGGACACGGGAAAGACATTTACAAAACTGGAACAAGATAATATAAAAAGAGCTCAATTACTTGAATTCTTGTAGAGGCAAGATTAATCAATATCCAAATAATTTGAGTCCATAAAATCATTGCAATTATCCAATTGATTGCTTGGAATATATGAGATCTATGGATGGCATATAAATGAAAAATCCATTTACTGAAGCCATAATATTACCTTCACTAAATTTCTGGAAAAACGAAATTCTTGAGTAAACAACAGAGCAATATCAGATTTGGTTCATCTCTCCCTTACAGGATTTTTGTCAAACACCTTGTAGGCATAGATAAACTAAAACCTGCAGAAACAAAGATGAGGATATGTGGGAGATTGGAGAGAGAAAACCATGCAAAACAAAGATGATAAGATGTGGGGATTGTAGAAAGAGGAGCTAGGGACGGACCTGTAGGTGGACTAATTCTTAGCCAAGCCCCTCTCCACCTAGCGCCGCCCCCATGGTCGCCCCTTTCTGCTCCCCTTCCGCCCCAGAGCTGCCCCGTGCTGCTCCTCCACCTCTGTCCCAGCACCGCCCCTAGAGCACCCATCTGCTCCACCTCCAGAACGGCGCGAGGAGGTCCAGAACGGGGGCGTAGCGTGACCATGCCGGCGCCGCTCCTCTTGGCCGCCCCGTGCTCCGCCTCTCCGCCGCCGGCCCGGAGCTCTGCGGCGCCGTCGA
This sequence comes from Lolium multiflorum, assembly GCA_030979885.1. Lineage (NCBI taxonomy): Eukaryota > Viridiplantae > Streptophyta > Magnoliopsida > Poales > Poaceae > Lolium > Lolium multiflorum. The sequence continues at coordinate 115,101 of JAUUTY010000201.1, read as the reverse complement.
CGCCCTCCTGCGCCACGTCGACGCACGGTTCAAGGGCAAGCCCGCCGTCGCGCCGCCCCCGCGGTGGCCCGTCACTCGCGCCTTGCTCGCCGCCGCGGAGGAGGTCGCCGAGATGGTGCACCTGCTCCTCTCTCTCCTGCATCAACCGCCGGCGCTGCTCAAGGCGGCGAATGGGGAGCGGGGATTGGGGAGAGGAGAAGAGGCGGCTCAAGGCAGGGGAGGCGGGGATTGGGGAGAGGAGGAGAGGCGGGGATTGGGGAGGAGCACACGATGCGCCAACGCCGGGCCGGGAGGGCTTTTTACCGACCCATGGATAAAATGCGGGTTCGCGCGAGGGCCTCGCGCCCTGGACCGAACGGACGGCCGAGATCGCGCCACGTCAGCTCGATCGAACGGCCCAAAATCCAAAGCGCTGTGAGAGCTCCATGGGGGTGCAGCAATCATACCGTGGGATGCTAGCATGGCACGCCGCTGGTAGTGACCTTACGACTAGTCCTTTTTCTATTAGCTTGGACTTGTGTCATTGGACTCCGCTGGTGCGATAACTCTCGATCCAGCGGCTGAGCGGAGCTCAGGAGGTTGTCCAGGAGTGTGTTTGGTGACATCTTGAAGATGGCGAATCTTGTGTTATGTTGGGTTCGTGGTTGAAGGCAGGCATGCATGGTTTCTGAGACGGTGATGTTGCACTGGGGTGCCAGGTGTGGAGTTCGATGGCGTGTATGTTCGGGGTGTCAAAAATTTTCAGCGACAATGCCTTTAGCAAGCTACTTTGAAGATCCGCAAAGCCGCAGGTTAGCGATGAAACCGTATAGAGCTTAAGTAAAGAGGTGATCTGCCCACTTTCCCTTGGATGGCCACTACGGTGGTGACCGACACGAGCGACAGGAATTGGTATCACGGTTTCTTTGGTCTTGATTGTAATTTTTCCTTTTTGGCTGAAAGTGTTTCTTTTCTTTGTCAAAACTAGGATTTTCCTATATTTTTAGTTCCATTAAGTAGGCGTTTATTGATCTTTATTCTATTAATTAATGAGACATAAATTATCTGAAAAAAACGCACACTTTTTGTTGGACTTCACTCCCCGTCTGCTGCGAGGTTGTGATCCAGATCAGCTACTCCTTCCATCCTTAAATAAGTGTACATCTAGCTCTAAACTTTGTCCATAAAAAAGTGTACTTCTATCTTTTCAATGCACTTTAATTGCTTCTCTCTTATCACATGAAAATCAAACCTAATAATATTAAGCACATATTCTTCTTGTTTTTTACATGCACTTAGCTTATTGGAGGTGAAAGAATTAAGGAGGAGAGATGCATGTTTCCAATGTATTTTTTACTCCACTTCATAATTTATTTTAAAAAATCTACATGTACATTTATTTATGGATGGAGGGAGTACGCTTACGCGCCTACGCCCAGATCCCGGTCCTGATCACAAACCTGCTCAGTACTTGGAAAAGGACAGGTAAACGATGCTGGTGTGCTACATCCCGATCAAAGGCCCGTGGTGGTGACCTTGTGGGACTGGTGGACGACACGAAATAAGATCGATGCTGGCGAGGGAACGAAGTCGACTGAGGAGGTCTGTCATCTGATCAACAGGCACCACCGAGAGTTCAAACATGTTGCAAAACAGGGAACATAGGTACAGCAGCAGGTGTTGAGTTAGTCGCTGCCTTCCTCTGGTCACATGAAGGTAAATTTTGATGCAGCTTTCATACCCGAGAGGCAAGATGGAGCATACGGATATGTGATTAGGAATGAGATTGGTGATTTTGTGGCATGTAAACTACATCACCTGCGAAGTGCACTCCATGCGGAGGCTGAAGCATGTCTCATTGCAATCGAAGCAGCAGCAAACCTGGGCATCTATCATGTGATTTTTGAATCGGACTCCATCACTTTGGTTAATGCAATCAAGAACCGAGGGCATGATCTGGCGGACACGGGCGTCCTGATGCGTGAGGCAAGGAGCCTTAGCATATTACATTTTGATATAGCTGAATTTATGTACTGCAACCGATCCTGTAGTGGTGTAGCTCATGGCTCGGCCACGTTTGGCTACCAGAACGACGAACCCTCATCCGTGTGGATGGACGTCGCTCCTGCTTTTGTAACCAGTTTGCTCGCCAGCGACATCGCTGTGCAGCACGTTTAGTTTGGAATGAAATTTCCAATTCAAAAAAAAAGGCCCGTGGTAACTTCGTCCGTTATCAGTTCAATCGGCTATGCCTCCATCGCGTCGCAGGTTTGCGCCCCTGCCCCAGATCCCAGGCGGCTGAACACAAGGCCTGCTCGACGTCTGAATGCCAGATGCGGCGAACCGACGGCGGCTTTCAACCCAGCCCCGACGACAATTCTGCACTTCAATCTTGAGTTCTTCCTGCCACGATCTTCCCGACTCCAATCTGCAGTTCAGTAATTGGTAACTCTATTTGAATCCAATCAATCAATTTATTCATGAGTCGATCAAATAATTCTTTTCTCTCTTATTAGTACTGCATCCTATCAAAGTGCTTGTCGGTAATTCATAATTGTGAATTTGTGATGTCCTGGTGGTGCCGTCAATCCAAGATTAACAAGATATTTGGAAGATTGTGCTTCCTGGTGGTGCTGTCAATTCATCTTTCACTTAAGGCACTATTGTTTCCCCTTAGGTATGCTACTCTTCAGTTTTGTTGGTAAACCTGCAATTCATTATTCATGTATTGTTTGAGTTCATTCAGATTTTTTTGGTTTATAAAACATGAAAAGTCATCAACTCTGAATGGAGCATGCTTCGCCCACGAATTGCTAAATGAAACATATAGACAAGAAAAAATCCATATACTATAAGAAAAACATCATCTCGACTTTTTGACCAGAATAGTTCACATAGCGGTGAATTCAAGCCCAGGCTACATGCCTGTCGACTACATTTTTAAATAGAAGGCCTCCCGACCCAGCTTTATATATAAAGTCTTACTTGGCAACAATACGTCACCTACACAACCATAGAGTTCCGAAGTCAACCATAATCCATACTACACATACTGAGCGGGCCAGACTCGCACACATGGCACCCTGACTAAATAGATAGATATATAGCTAGATAGATGTTGAAGCAGTGCGTCACGTGTGCTCAGACCGCGTCCGCGCGCGTACAGTCTCCTGGTGTCGCCCACCGCCAAGTCCAGCAGCTCCTGTCCTTCCGTCTGACCAGAATCCTCCAGCAGTGCATATGTATTGACATTTGATAGAAATCATCAGCCAGGTACCGATCAACTTTCCATCTATAGCTAGCTTATTTCGCATGTTCAAAGGGCCCAACATTGGGCCGCAAAGGTAAATCAAGCTAGCCTACGGAGGGAGTTTGCCAAACCCTGAGCGAGCGCGATGAACTCCCCGACCCGTGTCGGGTTCGAGTCGCACGAGAGAAGATCCCTCACCCCAGCCCACATCAATCTCGCGGTGGGACATGTGAAAAAAATGTGGTTGCAGTCCTCCCAGGCACCGCACAAGGCACAAAGGCCGTTTGAAGGCCCCTGTCTCTTGAACATGCCCCCCGGCAGCCGGCCATGGATAAGTTGCCAGAGGAACACCTTTATCTTAGGTGGGACTCTGGTACACCATACGTCCCTAAATGACATGATCACCGCCCCTTGCGACAGGCGGGCGTAGATTGAGCTGGTGGAGAATATGTCTGAGGGCTCTAATGCCCAAGACACATCATCATCAGCCAGTACTTCCCTGCAGAGATTATCCCACTCCATAGCTTCTGCTAGGCCAAACTAGCGTTGGAACCGTAGGCGCCACTCCCCTAGCTCTTCCTCTACCACCCTAGCTCCAAAGACCGTAATGAATGGCGTTTCACAGCAGCTCAACAGTATGGGAAATCTGGCTCGGAGTGGGCCAGTTCCCGACCACCATTATATCCAGAAATAGGTTCTCCTCCCACTACGAACCTTATTTTTGGCTCCAAGTTTGAAATGCCATTTATCCTTTTGTATAGCGTTCCAAAATTGTGAGCCATGGGTCGGGACCTCGCCCGCATATAGGTCCCTGCCCTGCAAGTACTTAGCCCTGATGAGGTGACCCGCCTGGTATGGTTTCCAAATCCATTTCACCATTAAGGCAATGTTCATGGATTTGGTGTTGAGGATCCCCAAGCGTCCCAACGTCTTAGGTTTACACACCGTGGCCCAATCCACCATTTGATATTTCCTCTTATCCCCCAATCCCTCCCAGAAGAAGCGTGCTCGGGGTCTGTCCATGGCCTTATGTGTGCCATCATGAAGCATGTATAAGCTCATGGCAAACAGAGGGAGGCTCGACAGGCAAGAGTTAGTGAGTTCGAGGCGTCCCGCCGCCCCAGGAAGAGTCCTTGTCACGGCTCAACCATCTGTCCCACCAGCTCCAGAAGGAATCCACAATCCGCTACCCTTAACGGCTTGTCACTAATCGGAAGGTCCAAGTAAGTGACTGGGAACTTGCCGAGTCGGCAGTTGAGAAAATTGGTCGACTACATTCATACAAACATACATACCAGCAAGAAATTGGTAACTGAGTAACTCCAGTTACATCCATCGTGAACAATCCGGCAAGAAATGGCATGAATACAGTCAGGACTACACTAGGGACTACAATTCTTTCTTGATCTCCAGGAGGTTGAAATTTGCAAACACCATCTTCGCAGAATGATGGCTCCTGCAGTTCAAGAAAACTAGCTATCAGTGAGCGAACTAATAAGCCTCGGACTCCACATATGAATATGTACATGGAAAAGACATAGTGCTGGTCATATATGTAGACTACTAGCACATGATGTGTATCGATGCCCTAGTCACATACTAAGACAGAGTTTTAGTCAATAAAAATAAAATAAATGCATTATGTTGTGTCTCTGTGCTCTGCATGGTTTAAAGATTAACTAAACATGATTAGCTTACAAAACAGCAGAGATAACCTCCGTAGTTTATATATAGGCAGGTTCTCTTACTACAATATGAGCTTACCGTAACATCAGTTCGAAAAAACGCGTGCAATTGTTCAGTTAGCCACAGACCTTAAGTAAGAAATTGGTTCAAGTGTTCATGTACCTCGTGATACTGAAACTATAGCTTCACACTGTCAACGATTAACTATCTATTCAAGGCAGAATGGTATGCAACTTTTTGTAAGAATTTCATAGTGCACTTCAAGTAAGAGTAGAAAAAATATTCTAAACTTTCCAAACTGCACCGCATCATATAAACCGTATCATACCCTCAATTTCAAGGTACCTACTTTGTACAAAAAGAGAGACACTACAAGAATTGGAATGTGCATATTGAGCTCACTAGTTAAACTGTACCCACACATCACTTCTGCTAACTACTCTCGAGGCAACGTTCTTTCACATGTACTCCATCCGGTCCTATTTAATTGACTTAAATTTAGTATAAAGTTATACTAAATTCGAGTCAATTAAAAAAGACCGGAGGGAGTAGTAGCAAAGGATTTCCGCAATGTTCAGAAAATATAGTCTTGAATCTTTCTAAGGTTACATGGTGCCTGACTGAACAACATAGTCCTGTCTAGTTTCACCTGTCAGTTTCTGTTCTCTCCTAGAGGATCTCCACTCTTAAAACTCTAGCCTTTATTAGGAGTAGTTACTAATGAAATTCAAATTTTATGAGCTGGAAGGACAACATAGTCCTGTCTAGTTTCACGTGTCAGTTTCTGTTCTCTCCTAGAGGATCTCCACTCTTAAAACTCTGGCCTTTATTAGGAGTAGTTACTAATGAAATTCAAATTTTATGAGCTGGAAGGCCAAAGTCTATCAAATCTACTCTTTCCTTTACCAGCCACTGTTTGCACTTCTCCTAAGAAAAGCACTAACAAATTATTAAAAGAGGACTCCTAGCAAAGCATTTGAAGCAACAATACAGAGCAAGATTGTACGTACATATGATTCAATCCATACATGATGTATTGGTTTTATTGGTGACGTCTTTCTGCACTTGAAGTGCTCGGTGTTTGGTGAGCTTCAACGTCAAAAACTACGTCCGCCTCTGGCTGCATCCATCTGGCAGGGAGCTTCTGCTTGCGCGGAGGGTTGCTGAGCTCTAAACCCCCCGTGAAGCCATCAGCAGATGGGGCCCATCTGTCGTAGTCCGTGGCGTGCCCTATGATAAGCCAGATGGCATTCATGAACTCTCCTCCGGTGCTTAGCTTCTTGGCGTGAGACTCCGCGCCGCAGTGGTGGCTCGCGTAACACAGCATCTCCACCCACACGCCGGCGATCACCTCCAGCATGTCAGCGGCAGGCAAGCACCACCTGTTGCCGAATAGCATCCCGGCGAGCCAGGATCCATCGGCATAGACTGGCCTGTCATCGACGTCGTCAGCAGCTTCATCACCGATGCCATAAATGTACTTGTGCCTCGAATCAGCCGGGAGCTGCCACTCTGCTATCTTCTTGATGATCTCCGATCTGGACAGTTTCATGGTGCCTTCCTTGGTGGACCTCAAATTAACCCACCACACCATATCATAGTACTTCAAGTTCTCCTTATACCGGCGGTTGCGAACAACTCCGGGCAACAGGTAGGGATGCACCACCATGAGGAAGAGCATGTGGTTGGAGAGCACCCTTAGGTTGTCCCGGACCTCCTCGTCAGGATCAGGGCACAGGGAGAGGTAGAGATCGGTGGCAATGTGCCACACGATGATGCTACGGTCCAGCTCGGTGTCATCGGCTATCCGCGTGAGATCCTCGTACATCCTTTTCTCCTTGAGGATCCACCTTCCCCGTGCATTCCTCAAGTCATCGACTTTCCTCTTCCGGATCTCTCCCAGCACGAGAGACTTGATGCCGTTCGAGATGGGGGCGGTGCTGGAGTAGTGCAGCTTCTTCCACCGGTCCCCAAGTCCGATCATCTTGGCGATCTTGCCTCTCAGGTGGTCATCCTTTTTGGCGTCGGTGCAGAGGTCCAGTAGGTTGTACTGCCCAAGCGAGTCCAGGCAGGCACTCCTCCTTGCTCCAGCCTTGAACATCTGGCGGAGGCGCATCACCGTGCCGCAGAGCCGGTGCCATCCTTGAGCATGGTAAGACGCGCACGCCCAGGAAGACCCTGCCGCCCGGAGAGACAAGGCGAGCTCCAATGCCATGGCTCCGACGAGCAGGACGTAGGTGACAGCGATGTCAGCTCTGCCGTAGGCGTCCTTGCTACTGAGCTGAAACAGCACGAACGCCGCGAGCACGGAGAGTGGCGCGACGATCCGGATGCACAAGCCGTGCCAGGTGTGGATCACTGCTGCCTTGGTATAGATTATGTCGTACAGGAGGGAAAGCTCCATCGCGGCCAGTTGGAACAAGTGGTTGCCGCCGTTGAGCTGGATGCCTTGCCGCATGGCTTCATACTCAGACTTCTGCATCACGGGCACATCAGCCAGGAGGCCCTTGCAGAAATTGAGCATGTAGTGGGCTCCCAACAGGACCTCCTCCGTTTCCAGCCTCTTTCCCTCCTCCCTCCCATGGTAAGGACCACCAGTGGCCGATGGCTTGCTGTCATCGAGAGAGCTGGCGATGCTGTCGATGCCGCCACACTTGAGCGCCCACGTTCTCTCGCCGTACTTGATGCAGCCGGTGACGAACATCAACGCAGCGGCGGCGAGCAGCGTCCCAGCTGGGTTGCCGGCCACGACGAACAGGTACACGACATAGGCGGCTCCAAGCACCTGTGCCGCGAGGGTGAGCAGGTGGCGCAGCCAGAGCTGGTTGTCCTGGAAGGCGTAGGCGGTGATGGTGTCCGGCCCACCAAGGTGAAGCAACAGGAAGGGAGCCCAGAATGGCATCATCTGGTGCTGGTGATGGTCGCGTGGAGAAGATCTGCTCATACTGATGGACATGTGGCCAAGGGCATAGATTGCGGTGTAGTCGGCCATCAGGTACGCCAGCCAGAGGAGAATTGTCAATACAGCTGAGGCTTTACAACTACGCCGGATCCCTGCACAGAAGAGGAGGATGACTTGCAGGGCGAAGCTCAGGATCACCAGAATCTGGATGTTCCATTGTTCCCAAAAGGATGCTAGCCCTCCACCCATTTTGCTCTGCTCCCACTGAAATTGGATACACATGTAATCAAATGCAAGTTAAACTGGGCTCAACTTGCCACTGTTTATCTCTGATGACTGCAAACTAAAAATGAGTACATTGAGATATTTTATTTCTTTTTTACTTTAAGTTCAACCTCAGAATTTTCCTTCGTTACCGTAAGTACTGAGTGTGGACTGGACTTCCTTATATAACTGCGAAAATGGCTAAACTGCTTACAAATTATGGCACATGTGCCACTGGAAATGTGGTCAGCTGTAAATAATGCAATGCCGTAAAGAAAAAGGAACCTATGGTTTGAGGAGTGCGAGCAAAGGTCCAAAACCAGGAGAAATTGCAGCTGTCACCATGTATGATCTTCACCACTTGGTCATCTAATCAACTAATTAGCTATGCTGATAGCAAACCGGTAGCTGTGCCTCCATGTCAATGCTCTAATTAATGTACATGAACATTAAAAACTTAAATAATTCATAAAAAGTTGTTCTCCAAAAATTATTATATTTTTTTATGCACTCTAGACTAATATACTCCATTCTATATGTTCATCAATTCTTTTTATTTCAAAAGGTTTTTCTGCTAAAATTTTAATCCAAATACTCGTAGGCCACTAAATAGATCGTACAAAAGTAAATATAGTGGGTGAACCTATTTTCAAACATAAATTGTCCACTAAATAGATCATACAACAAGAAGTTCATAAATTCAAGTATCTGTTTAGTTTTTTGGATGGACGAACAAATGCTCAAAACTAGGTTTACTAAAACCTATAATGAACGAATAAAAAATTTCATGAATGTTGTACGGATAATTATTTTCCTCTGCCTACATATACTATTTTTTTAATAATCATTGATGATTCATATAAAATGCACCAATTACATCCTAATGGGCATCCACACAAAAGAATGATGACTAATAATGTTTATAATTTTTTTAAAGGTTCCACTATTTCCTACGTCCATGGAAGCATTGACATGCGAGGCTCATCCTCAACAATACTAAATAGTTGATTAGATGACCAAGTGGGGGACCTTGCAATAGATTAAACAACCACCCGATGGTTTCTGCAAAAAGAAGGTTCAAGTGGTGGTTTGTACAACAAATGGAGTGGCACGTGGTGAACGGTGCAATTTCCTCCCAAAAACCAACATGAATGTGATCGAGTCCCTTCAACGAAAAAACGATTTGGGTTTTTGTTCGAGAAATCAAAACTTTCTATAATTACGACTTGTCTTCAAGCATCGGAATATGTTTTATTTTTTGCTTAAAGGTAGAGTTGATTTTGTAAATCTAGAGACAAATTAACAAAGGAAGAATCACAAAACCTCGAAGCTCCTTAAATAAAAGAAGCAGACATTCATAGCGGAAGCTACATTGGAAGAGAGATTAGTACTGTAGTACAAGATAGATCTCGGGTTGGGCAACATTGGAAGAGAGCTAGCAGCATAGCAAGAGAGAATGGAGGGGGACTGGTAAGGAGACGCGGGTAGGGTCCTCACCTCGAGGTCGGGGGAGCAGCGGCCGGCCTAGATTGGCGGCGCGAGGTGCCGATCCGGCGGTTCTAAAGGCAGCGAGCAGTGGGGTGGGACTGGAGTGAGGCAGGGTGGTGTGGTGTGGAAGGAAGACGAAGACTTGTTGCTCGTCAAGGCAGCAGACAGAGCGTCGGAAACAGCTGTGGCACTAAGGATGTGTTTGGTTGGGTGGCTATCCCTCAAGTGGCTATGGGTAGTCATCTTTTATGTGGCTAGCACCTGTTTGGTTAGTGGTGTAGGGTGGTTGAGGGTAGCCAAATTTTCCACAAAAGCTGGTTGAGGCCAACCACCAGAAAAGTGGTGGTTGAGGCTAACCACCCGTGGGCAGCCTACTGGAGTAACCCGCGAAACGTTTTTCTCGCTCACCTCCCCCTCCCCTACCACGAAGTTCTTCGTGGCGGCGAGATCGAACTCAATCTCACCGTGCGAGATGAGTTTTGAGAACTTCGGCAGCCAGTGAAGACCTGACCGAGGTAATCCCACACCCTCCCTTTTCTGGTGGTCCTCCTCGTCTCTATCGTCGTGCTCGTGGCGGCAGGTCGCGCGCAGCGTCGAGCGGCTGGGTACGCGGCGACAAGTCGCACGCGGCCGTGAGCGGCAGGGCGCGTGGGGGCAGGTCGCACGCGGCCGTGAGCGGCAGGGCGCGTGGGGGCAGGCGACGGTCGTCGACGAGGGGCTAATCGATTGGTTACCCACAGAGCTAGCTAGGTAGTCATACTCATTGTTGTGCGCTGCTGGTCAGATGCTAATTGGTTACACACAGAGCTAGCTAGCTAGATTATGTATCTAATCTTGTACTACATACAAATATGCTAGTTTGACTCATGGTTATGATGTCAACCAAAACATTGAACTCATATTATGAGGTATTCTCACCATCTTAAATAAGAGGTGATCATATCACCCCAGCCATGTTTCACACCCGAAACCAAACACAAATATGGTTGTGGTTAACCACTTTCCCAACCAACTCAACCAAACATAAAAAGTGGTTAACCATAACCACGTGGTTGGGGGTACCCATAGCCACTTTTTCATGCCCACAAACCAAACACATCCTAAAGGCATCGCATCTACTCCTAGGCAACACATCTTCATTCGGTCCACAAGTAAAAATAAGGGCATCTCCAACGGACGGATCCCACTTTAAACGTTTAAAATGTCTCCGCGTCTTCGTTTTCGTCAGCTTAAATTGCGCCGCGTTCGTTTTCACGGCCCGCTGCGATGCATCCCAAAGCAAATATGCGCCGCGTTTAGTTACGTCCGTTTACGTCTTCGGGGACAGCCCGGGCCCGGTCATTATATGTCGAGCCACTCCATCTGATTCATGACGTATTTTAGGTCCGTGCGGACACAAACGGTCGCTAAGTGTCCGTTTGTGTTACCCTGTTGGAGATGACCTAAGAGCATCTCCAATCGCATCCCCCAAACCGTCCCCCAAACGGCCTTGGATCGAGCGTTCGGTGGACGTGTTTTGTTCGTGTCGAGTTTGTGGAACGTTGCTCCCTAGTCGCCCCCCAAAAAAAATTAAAATTTAACACTTAAGCGAGATTCGATTAAATTCATCCAAACTTGCTATATATTACTCCGTACATAGATTCGAACAAGATTCGATTAAATTTAAACTAAACCTAATCTAGAAGTACTTGCGGCGGCCGGAGGCGTCGTAGTACTGGTGGAAGTTGTACATGTCGTCGGTGACAACCTCCTGCTTGACGCGCTCGTCGGGCTCGTCCTTCACCAGGCCGCTTGGTCATGCGTCGCTGTCGTCGGTGAGGTCCACGAGCGGCTTGTCGGTGTTGCGGATGGACATAGAGATCACCGTGTCGAGGTCGCCCCTCCAGGCGTCCTTGTCGTTCAGCGACGCCAAGCACGCCGCTCGCATCCCTAGGCAGTCCTCCGGGTCGTCGCTGCTGGCGATGAACCGCTGCTGCCGCTCGTACTCCGCAAGGAGCGCCGCCTTCGCCGCTTCCTCGTCGTCCTGCTCCTTCTTCACCTCCAGCTTTGGGATGAGGAGGGCGCCGCCGCCGCGCCATTGCTGTTGTCGGCTGCCGATGCGCCTCGGATTGACGTGTGTCGCGGCTCCTCCTTCACCGCGCGCTTGGGGACGGTGTAGGGCGCGAAGCAGTGCGACGAGGAAGGCGTCGATCAGGCCAGTCCTGAGGAGGAAGAGTTGGAGGAGGACGAGTACGTCCTCCTCGGCTGCCTGCGCGCTGCGGGAGACGATCGAGGTGAGGACGGCGGCTCCAACCTTGGAGCGCCGTTGTGGATGCCGTCGATGACGTTCTGCAGGGTGTGCCCTAGAACGCCCCAGAACAGGAGGCGGCGCCCGTCCCTGTTCCGGCTATTTGGCCCGCCGACGAGGCCGGTGGTGCTGTGTATCTCCATGTCGTACTGTGCTTGGAAGTAGGCGATCCACCAGGAGTCGTCGTCGGTGCACTACAAGAAATATGCTAACTGATGACTGTCACTATTGGTCGTAGAAAAGGTCTTAGTTGTCCTTTCATGACCTATTTTTGACCAAAAATAGTAGGTCACATACCGAGGGTCAGTAATTACAAGTCACGACCTTTTTTTCTAATTGGTTATTGACTTCTACGACCAAAACAGAAGGTCATGGACATATGACCAAATATTATGGTGAAAGGCTATCTGCCATGTCCATGTCAGCCAATCCTACATGGCTGATTCTTGTGTCCCAATCCTACGTGGCAGATTCTTGTGCCCAATTCAGTGAACTAATAGTATATAGCATGATACTGTCCCCTTTCCATACTTTTTAATTTTTATATTTAAGATTGAACTGACATGATATTTATAGTATAAACAATTACATAACTTTATCGAAAAATACAAACAGTTTCTAAGCTATTACAGAGAGGTCAACCAGTTTATGAACTTTGCAATTGACACCCTAAAAAGCAAAAAACAAAGCAATCAGATCCCTGCATCAACATGGACGGAGCACGCCGGCTTCCTGCAGGCCGCTGGTCGATGCCGGCTTCCCGCCGACCGAAGGTGGACGCCGGCACAGGCAGGAAGGGCTCGGACTCGCTTGATGCCCCGGTGCGCGACCTCTTGGTGGTGGCAGGCCCCGAGCGCAGAGGTCGGTGACAAGGTCGACGGCGTGCGCGTCTTCGATGGCGGTGCGGAGCGCGACCTTGGGGACTCCCCTGTGGTGACGGAGTAGCAGCTGCCGGAGACGCCGAAGGAGGAGGCCACGAGTTGCATGATCGGGATGAGGCGGACACGCGCGTCCCAGGCTAGCGCAGCACCCGCGCGGGAAGCGCTGCTAGGAGATCCGGCAGGATTGAGGCGGGCGCGCGGCCTGGCGGCGCCGTCCCGACGGCAGACGACAGCTCGTGATGTATGCAGCGGGGGAGAGAAGGAGACAGAGAGAGCGTGGAAGCGTCGGGGAGAGAAAAGATGATTATAGAACACACGGACTTGTCCGGAGCGGCACATAGTGCTGCGCAACACATGGACTTGCCCATTACCGAGAGTTCCTGTCTCAACCAATCAGAGACAAGTATCCATAGTGCCCTGGATTGTGTGTTTCTTCTGGATCGCTGGGAGGCGTCAGATCAGGATGAAGGGCTCACGTTGGTTGTGCTAGCTTTGGTCCTGAGGTGACACATCGTTGATGGTCTGGCATGGTTGGGTACACAGAGTTGATCCTTGATCAGTACATATGGACGTGTATCGCTAAAAAAATACATACGTACGTTGTGTTTTACCTGTATCCCCAAGACATGTCTGTAATTTTGTTCAAAAAAAAAAGACATCTCTGTAACTCCTTTTATTTATTTCACTGGGTGAGTCTTTGAAAAACAATTATCTCAACTCACCATGATACACTATTAATTAATGATTATAGCCCAAACAGATTCAAGTTATGATCACTCTACCTCGAAAAACCATTTATACATACCTCTTCATGATAATTGAAAAATAATAATAAACAATTACACTAGAAATTGGGTGGTTACCAGTGGAGTACTATGTATAGGTGCGCCACTACTATTTGAGTTAGCAGTGGCGCACCTATACACTGTGATAAAAAATAATCAATAGATCTAATCCAGTGAAAAAAAACATTGGCCTAATAAGTAGATATAGCATATCAATATGCCCCGCATGTCAGTGGGTTCAAAGCAAGTCTATATGGTGACACGTAAGGAAAGAAGACACATAGGCAGTGACACATAGGCTAGATTGCTAACGTGTCTGCTTAGTCATGGCAATAAATTACAATTTAAGATATTATTATTTGGTTATGCGGTCATGACCAATTAAATTGGTTGCAATGGTCTGGAATTAAGGTCGTGGATTACTTCTGTATATGTTAAGACCAATTGGTCTAGGAAAATTATGTCCTACCTGATAGAGAAGGTCATAATGCTACAGGGATTGGACTCTCCCATATGGCTTATGACCAACTGGCTTGAGATGGTTGTAAATATATGACCAAGACTATCATGGTCTTTAAGATAAAGGTCATTAGTCAACAAATTTCTTGTAGTGGTGGCCGCCCAGGTCGGATCGGCCCGCTCCTCGGCGTCGACTGCAGACCGTCGAACCCTGATGGCGTCCCTCTAGCGCTCCGTGCCCGGCGACGGCGGCGACGGGACGCCTATGCCGTTCACGGCCATCTTCCAACCGTCACTGCTTGGCAGGCGCATGTCCGGCGGGACGAGATATTCCGCGCGGTATATCGCCCACGCCTCCTTCACGATGAGGCTGCCGCATCCGGAGCCGTTCGCCGCGGCGATCTTGCGGGAGGACGACGACATTGGTTGGAACGACGAGGAGAAGATCTGGGAGCGGTGAGGAGAAGATTTGGGAGTGGCGAGAGATTGGGATGGAACACTGGGCCTCTTAATGTACAGTGGCGGCAGGCGAAGCGGCAGCGGGTCGTTGGACGCAATAACGCCGGTGCGGACGGCCACGCACGATGAGATGCGTCCCTGTGTCGCCTGGGAAACTGAGACGCCATTAACGTCGCTTGACAAAGGTAGGCGACGGGGTTTTAGGCTTTCGAGCCGCGGACGCTTCGGTCCCGCCACGCCTCGTCTCGCTTTCCGTTGTGTCCGGCGTGCCCGGAGCGTCCCCTGTGGGGCGGGAACGGGCTCGGGACGCCGGACACCATATCGAACGCGCGGGACAAAAAAAAAACAAAAAAAACGAGTTCAGGGAACGCGGTTCGGAACATTTTTTATCCGCATTCCAAATTCTTTCGGGGACGCGAATGGAGATGGCCACCTTCGGGTCGGCTAACTCATTGCCCATATTTTGCTTTCTTTCACAATACTTGATAATACTTCATATATCTTTTAGGCCTTATTTTTTAATAAAGTTTTTGTGACAATTAATGGGGTAATTTCCACTAACACCAAATTCTCATTTGCGGCTAAAAGTATATTTTGTACTAGAGTAAGTATTATGCTAATTTAATTTTAACTTTTCTCATTTTTAATACTCTACCCTTACCACATGCATTGAGGGTAGGGTTTATAGAGATTTTTTTTTTGACACAAGGGTTTATAGAGATCAGATGAAGGTAGAAGTTTCACCCAATAATTCACTAGCTAGGGCTTTGCCGGCGTCTCCTGCTCCTTGTCGTCAGACAGGTCGATGTAGATTGGCGGCTCCCACGGCTACGACCAGGCCGGGCGGGCGGAGGACCCGCCGATGACAGATTTCCATGCCAGATTTGCATGCTGCCTTTCAGGGCCTTCCTGTGGCGGGTGACACGGGGACCCTCCGAGAGTTGAGGTGCCAGCAGTTAGGCAAGTTTACTTCGATGCATGTCGCTAGCGTGTTTGTGTCAAGATATTGATCGGTCTTGGTTTGACATGGTTTACGAGTTACTGGTTCCCGGATCAAAACCGATGAAGGGCACATCGGGGTGCAATGAGGGCTCTATCAATCTGTGGCGGCAAACAGGTGAACTGTTATTGGGGTTAACTGAAGGAGGAGAGGATTGATTTAGGAATAGCAGAGAGGATTGCACTCGGCGTAGGAGCCACCGAAGAGGTCCCAGATAGATGCTAAAAGGAACAGATACACGAGACGACGCATCGGTTGAACTGGATTTATTCTCAGCTGCGTTCCATCGACCGGCCAACTAAAACTTCCATCTCCTCTACTTCAAGATGCTACAAGTACTACGTACACATGCAACTTATTTATTCGTAGATGGTAACACCGCTCGCACCCACGGGAGAAACACACTTCCATACATATACTGATAACTGATGATGCACACACTCATCAGTCTAGCAGCGGTAACGCTTGCTGGGCAAACGAGATCACTCTACTGGGTCCGTGCCTGGTCCATGCGCTGCTGCGCCCAGTTCTTCACCTCGTGCGCCTTGGAGTCCAGCTTCGCGCCGGCGTGGTCCACCTTGTCGGCTCCCGGCGGCGAGGACGACCCGCGCGACAGGTACCTGTACATCCACGCGAGCACGCCCATGGCCGCCGCGCCGAGCGCCCCAGACGACACGAACCCGGTGGTCAGCAGCGCCACGGCGATGGCCGCTGGCACCAGGACGGGGCTGAAGATCACCATCACCGGCGTCGCGATGACCAGCGCCACCACCGTGCCCGTCAGCGCCAGGGCCGACAGGAACAGCATCGACCCGGCCGCCGCTGCGGCGGCCACCCCCTTCCCGAGGGTGACGGCCACCGCCTGGTTCTGGCCCTGGCCCTGGCTCTGGCCGCCGTAGTTGTAGTCGTCGCCGCGGATGGCCCGCATGTAGTCGTCCCCGACGGCGTAGCCACCTCCCTGCGCCCCTCCCCGGTGGTGCCCTTGCTCTCCGGCCATGAGGGTGGACGCACTGACTTCGCCTTCGCTGCTCTGAACACTGAGCCTAAGCCTGCAAATATGCAATAAGCAACAATTGTGCTGTGTGTTCCTCGAGGAGATGGATCGTGCTTTATAAGATGCGATGTGAGTAGGTGACGACGGAGCAGGTCTCGGACATGTGGACGCACCGCAGGGGTACGTGGCGAGGGGTGTGATCTGCATGGATAGCGATGCCTCGTCCCCTGACACGTACGTGCCAGCAGCCTCCCGTCACCGCTCTCATCCTACGTGTTGCCGATGCAACCTCTTCCCAAAAGCACAGCTGCTCGACCTGCCACCTGCGCCATGCGCTTCCAGCTCGATCTAGTTTTGCCCCACGAGCCTGGAGTTGAGCTCGACGCCGCTTATATATATATTTTTCATGTAGAGACGATTTATTTCTTGCGGGAGTCAGGCAGCGAGCTTCGTTTTATAATTTTCAAAATTTAGAGTCATATCACACAGGTTTCAGAATGTTATAGGCAATTTTTAAGTAAGTTTAATTACCTAAAACAACCGCATAGATGCACTAGCATATTTAACCATCCACATTAAACTAAGCACATCAAACCAAACTAATATGAAAAAATAGTACTGCAAGACAATAGAGGATGAACGCGTGGTACATCAATATCTACCTGGTTGCAACCTATTTAATCCAAAAGGGAATACAAGTTTTCGAATAGCTTCTTTTTTTTGCAACGGAGTTCCATAGTTTATCGGAAACCCTCAGCAGCTTCCGAGCTCACGGTAGCTCTTTATAAAATTTTCAAACCTCCATTTTTGGGTTTTTAAAAAATCTGAAAATGAATATCACATTTCGAAGCCCCTCTATAAATTTCGGAGAAAAATACGATGTATTTTGGGTTAGAGGAAAAAATATTATTTTTCCTAGCCCGGAAAAACATGATTATTTTACGAAGCCCATGTATACCTATACACACACATACAGTTATAATTTTTTTAAATTTCAAACTACAGTTTTCAATTTATTTTTGAAAAGCAACAACATCTAATGAGCTCAGGAGCTGCAAGTCTGCGCTTATAGTTTACCACCTAGAATTCAACATTTAGGATGGCAATAAACTGCGGATGTGTCGCATGTACTCCCTCCGATCTCTTTTAGTTGACTCAGATTTAGTACAATTCAAGTCAATTAATAAATACGTACCGGAGAGAGTAGTATGTAACACAAGAGATGGTAGCAGTGCTTTAAATGCAATTTTAAAAATTAAATGGTGTAACACAAGCCTCTCTAGAAATTTTGGAGAAAAATACAATGTATTTTGGGTTCCTAGCCCGGAATAACATGGTTATTTTACGAAGCCCATGTATACCTATTCACACACATACAATTATAATTTTTTAAACTTTCAAACTACCGGTTTCAGTTTTTTTGTGAAAAGCAACATCTAATGAGCTCAAGAGCTGCAAATCTGCGTTTATAGTTTACCACCTAGAATTCATCATTTAGGATGGCAATAAAGTGCGGATGTGTCGCATGTAGTATGTAACACAAGCGATGGTGGCAGTGTTTTAAATGCAACACAACCACATGGCCCAGGTGTGACAGTTTGGAGCCCTAGAGACGAAGGCTTCTCAGCGCCGATCCAACCGTTTTCATCATGAATCGTTATTTTAACTTATCCATGACATTAGTGTGTTATATGAGTTTTGGTGGGAGGGAAAAACCGTCCGAAAAATGTTGTTGACGAAACTTTTTGGCAGAAATCTTAGCTCCTTTATTATAAGGTATAGATTATGGCGGCGGCGGTTACAAGCGGGACGCACGAAGACGACCACCGTGTGCAGGTTCTGAGATGTAAGGGCATCTCCAACGGGGCGACGCATTTCGGACGCGTAAAAAGGTCGCGCGCGTCCGTTTGTGTCGGGCAGCGGACACGAAATTGATCGTTTTTTACATCGCGTCCGTTTGTGTCTGGGGGTGCCTCTAGTGGGGCAACGCTTTGTGCGTCCACGTGAATTGGGATGTTTTAAAACAACAAAATAAACAGGTTTAAAGTAGTCTCAGCTATCCAAATTTTTAAAAGTCTACATGAAAATAAGATGGTATTCCTCTACGCATTGTCTTCATGGCCAACCAATGCCCACTGATGAGATCCGTCTGTAGGCGTATGGACACGTTCTCGTCAGTGACTTCAACATTCATATGCAGGTAGTCCTGCCAAGATGATGCCCCATGGATTGGCGCAACCAACACACCTTGGAAATACCATTGGTGCTCATTGCGGCCATCAGGACGCTCGTTCTCAACAATCATGTTGTGCATGATAACGCAGCATGTCATCACCTCATGCCGGTCTTCAGCGACCATGTTCTTGCCGGGTGACGAACAATTGCCCACCGAGCTTGGAGCACACCAAATCCTCGCTCCACATCTTCCTGCAAACCTCTTGCATCTTGGGAAACCTCTTCGTCTTTTCCATGTTTGGATTACAAACAGTCTTCACCAGTGTGGCGCAGTCAGGTTAGATGCCATCAGCAAGATAATAAGGCTTGTAATATTCATTTCCATTGATCTCGTAGCTCACTCGGGGATCTTTGCCTTGCATAAGCCTGTTGAAAACCGGTGATCGGTGCAACACATTGATGTCATTGTTGGAACTGGCCATGCCAAAAAATGAATGCCAAATCCATAAATCTTGAGATATCATTGCTTCAAGAATGGCAGTGCATCCCTCCGCATGGCCGTTGTACTGACCCTGCCATCCAAATGGACACTTCTTCCTCTTCCGGTGCATGCAATCTATGCTGCCAATCATGTTTGGGAATCCTCTAGACTCGTTGATAGACAACAGCCGCCTTGTGTTCTCAAATGTTGGCTCCCTATAGTAATGTTCTTCGAACACGGCAAGCACGGCTTGGCAAAATCAGTACATTGACTCAACGCAGGTGCTCTCACCCTTCGAAGATACTCGTCGAATATATCAGCAGCCATTCCATAGGATAGCATGCGAATAGTTGCGGAACATTTTTGGTAAGAGGTGAAACCTAGCACACATGTTGCATCGGGCCTGCATTGGAAGTAGGGGTCGTAGTCTCTGACGCCCTGTAGAATGCCATGAACAGGTCCCTTGACATCATGTACCAGCGCCGAAACTTTTTCCGGGAACACCGGATTGATGCAGTGGAAGTAGTCCTTGTGGAGCCAGATATGCCCTTCCACCCTGTTCCGCGACAGGTTTTTTGGGTGGCCATTCACAGAGCACCGGTGCACCGTGCGGTGACAGTATCTGATGGCGTGTAACTCACACGTTCGTTGGGAACCCCAAGAGGAAGGTATGATGCGCCGCACAAGTTTTCTCTCGAAAGAAACCAAGGTTTATTGAACCAGGAGGAGCCAAGAAGCACGTTGAAGGTTGATGGTGGCGATATGTGATGCGGCGCAACACCAGGGATTCCGCCAACGTGGAACCTGCACAACACAACCAAAGTACTTTGCCCCAGAAGCAGTGAGGTTGTCAATCTCACCTTGCTGTAACAAAGGATTAACCGTATTGTGTGGAAGATGATTGTTTGCAAGAAAACAGTAAAACAAGTATTGCAGTAGATTGTATGCGATGTAAAGAATAGGACCGGGGTCCACAGTTCACTAGAGGTGTCTCTCCCATAAGATAAAAGCATGTTGGGTGAACAAATTACTCGGGCAATTGACAAATAGAAAAGGGCATAACAATGCATATACATGATATGATAAATATAGTGAGATTTAGTTGGGCATTACGACAAAGTACATAGACCATCCAATGCATCTATGCCTAAAAAGTCCACCTTCAGTTATCATCCGAACCCCATTCAGTATTAAGTTGCAAAGCAACAGACAATTGCATTAAGTATGGTGCGTAATGTAATCGACAACTACATCCTTAGACATAGAATCAATGTTTTATCCCTAGTGGCAACATCACATCACAACCTTAGAACTTTATGTCACTGTCTCGGGTGTCAATGAAGGCATGAACCCACTGATGCGCGTAAATGTACACGTCCGTTGGGAACCCCAAGAGGAAGGTATGATGCGCACGGTTTCCCTCGAAAGAAACCAAGGTTTAATCGAACCAGGAGGAGCCAAGAAGCACGTTGAAGGTTGATGGTGGCGAAATGTGATGCGGCGCAACAACGGGATTCGGCGCCAACGTGGAATCTGCACAACAAAACCAAAGTACTTTGCCCCAACGAAAGTGAGGTTGTCAATCTGCTTCCGTAACAAAGGATTAAGCGTATCGAGTGGAAGATGATTGTTTGCAAGAAAATAGTAAAAACAATTGCAGTAGATTGTATGCTATGTAAAGAATAGGACCGGGGTCCACAGTTCACTAGAGGTGTCTCTCCCATAAGATAAAAGCATGTTGGGTAAACAAATTACAGTCGGGCAATTGACAAATAGAGAAGGGCATAACAATGCATATACATGATATGATAAATATAGTGAGATTTAATCCGGGCATTACGACAAAGTACATAGACCGCCATCCAACTGCATCTATGCCTAAAAGTCCACCTTTTATCATCCGAACCTCATTCAGTATTAAGTTGCTAAGCAACAGACAATTGCATTAAGTATGGTGCGTAATGTAATCGACAACTACATCCTTAGACATAGAATCAATGTTTTATCCCTAGTGGCAACAGCACATCTGTAATATCCCAGGTATTGGGGTTACAAAAATAGAGGAAATAGATGTGTGCATTGCATTCATGCATAGAAAATCCGGGAATTTTCGCGCTTTAAAATAAAACAGTCACATAACTGAAGTTTCACTTGACCTTGGTGGAATTGAAGTAGCTCATCAAGTCAAGCGCTATAAACCTCAATGTGACTTTACTACAATCTTGGGCAGAGATGATTTGATCTAAGGGGTTAGATCAAATGGAATTAAAACCAACACAAGAACATATGAATCAAGGAACAATTACTGGATCTTAATAAAGATCATAACATTGAATTCCTTGCCATAACCTAAGAACATTAATCTATTTGGAAATCAAGTAACAATAATTGGAGAAACTATTCTTCACTTATTTTCTCCATGTCTTAAACTAATCCATGCACTTAACATAAACCCTATTATATCCATTCTACTGTAACCTTGGAAACAAGACAAGGAGATTCAACTTAAGAAATATATATTCTGCCTTACTCCAAATAGTTTTACACCACCCCCAGAGAGGTGAGAGTTCTATTATAATTATTCAAGAAGCAATAACAAAACTTGAGTTAAACCTTGGATATACATCCAAGTATTCAAATCATCATCTTCAAGACAACCCTAGAGAGAGATAACCATTAATGTTAAACATAGATCTTGATGATCACATCAACCTCTATGGAGCCTAATATTAGGTTAGCATTGAAGTCCTTCCCAAATGAGAGAGACCATCCATACTAATCCTAGTTCTATCTATTCAAATATCCAAATGGTTAAACCATCAGTTCTTGAGGGAACTTTAAGTAAATATCTCAGGCATTTCCCTGGGATATAAAACTATTGAGATAGCCATGACCATGACCATCCTAGAAAGTAAAATAGAAGTGATATAACCTAGTTGATCAAGACAATGCTTGATCATGGAAGTGAGAACCCATTCTATTAGGGATACCTTAGGAAGCCAAACCTTGATCATTATAAATTGAGTGATGATCATAAAATCCAAGAACTTGAGGAATTGATATCAAAAACAAGTTGATCATGTTTAACCATGATCATGTTCTTGAGATATGTGAGGATAAGATAAACTCTAATAGGATAAGTAGATATCATTCACCACATAAAATTATGGGGAGATCATTAGTAAGAAACTCTAGATTTATATCCCAACCTTAACTTATGAACCACTTGGTGATCACAATTAGAATCCTACCATATCTATATTTCATAAATTAACGAACCTAAGAAAACCTTAGAGTTCAACACTATACTTTATATGGTGAGAAACCATATATCCATATGACCAAAGTTAACTATAAAAAGAACTATAAATAATATAGTTACTTCAATGATAAATTGAGGTTAAAAATTAAAAGTTAATTTGTGGAAGATAAAACCAATTCTCAGATCCTTAGTAATTCGAGAAGCACATGCAATATTAAGCAAGTAACCACTTTATCATGGTTAGGGGAGATTAAACCCTAGCACATGCAATATGGTGTCACCTCATCTCAAAACCTAGAAATAAACCTCAACCCTAGTTATGCATCACTTGGATGATCATAACTAAAAACCTAACCCTCATTTTAGACTCAAACCATGTGTCATTAGGAGAATATGACTAGAACCCTAATGGTTCATTAATTAAATACAATGTTTCAATTATGAAACATAAGAGCCACCTAATGCTAAGTCCTATAAGTAAACCATATGTGTAGTGATCAACTATTTATCTTTGTAACCAAGATAAATTATGATGGAAACAATCCCTACTGAGATACTTTCAAATGTAGTGATAGTATTAACCTTAACAAGGGGGTTATACTAGAAATGATAAAACTCTAATAAATATGTGCTCACATAAAATCATATGCTAGTGACAAAATCCTCAAATAGAAACCAAGCCCTAATATTAATCACTGAAATAAATTGAGTTCAAAGTATTAACTTTAATACTTCAAACAGAGTGATACACAAGAAAGACATAAAAAAAATGAGGATATAAACTCATGCTCATTTGCTATTTTGAATAAAACACAAGTATGTAATATAATGCTTTATAAAATACTTGTTTCAAATGGATTATGGGTGTAATAGTCATTTCACAACATCCAAATGGAATTAACACAATTGAGACCTGCCAAAAATAATAGAATTCAAATATGAGTTCAATTTGGTAAATTATAAAACAGAAAATGAAAACAGAAAAAGAGAAATAGAAGAAAGGCCTCACCTGGACTTACCTGGCCGTGTAGCCCACCAGCAGCCCAGCAAATCCCAGCCCAACACGGCCCAGACCAGCCCAACATAACCCTTCGTCTAAAAAAACAGAGTGAGGGGGTCGTCCTCATCCTCTCAGGCGCGTGGACGCCAGCACGAAGACGTGCTCGTCTTCTCCCTCGCGCTGGCATGCTCTCCTCGCTCGGCGTCGTGACGAGGCGCAGATCATCGCCATATAAAAGCCCACGACGAGTTCTAAGCCCCGGTTTCTTCCTCATTTGCCCCAATTTAGCAAACCCTAGCTCGCCGGCCGATTTGTCTCGCCGTCGATTGGAGCATCTTCAAGCCGCGCCGTGAAGCTCTGGAGCTTCGCCTTGTCGCCAGCAACCCCCTCGTCGACGCGTGCTTGCCGGGAAGCCCTACAACCGACGAATCGGGTCGTCGTTTCTCCGCCGGTCACCCGCAGACGCCGACGTTCGCCGTCGATATAGGCCACCACCAGTCTCACCGACACGCCCGTCGTGACCGCGGTGAGCTCCTCTATCACCTAGCATGCTCGCCTTGCTCTCTAGCCCGCTGTAGTTTCGCCGCGCCGTTCACCCGTGCCCGCAGCCGCAGAACCACGCCGCCGGCCATGCCCCGGTGACCGTATCGGAGCGGCGCCGCTACGTTATGGCTCAGCGCATCGCCCTGCGTCGAGCCAACACACGCACGCGCCCGCGGGTGAAGCCCAACGCCGGCGATCATCGCCACAGTCCGCCGGTCACCGTGCCCATTGCCATGTTGGCAATTTTGACCACAGTCAAAGCCACCGAGGCAGCTGACGTGGCCTTAGGCCCACTAGTCAGTGACCCTCTGGGTAGTTTAACCGGGTACCTTTAGTTATTTCTGTTTTAATTCAAATTCCACAAATTACTGCAACATTACAGAAATAATACAAATTCATTTCAATTCTGAAAAATACCAAATGTGATATCAAAATGATCCTAAAAGTAAACTCTATCAAATAAAAATATAATATGAATTTTTTTTATAAAAATTTCATTTATTTATTACTTGTTATTTAAGCTTTTAATTTTAATTCTAAATTCAATTAAAATTCAATAATTAGTAAATAATTCCAAAATTAAATAAAAACCAGTAAATAAATAAAGAAAACATTTAAACTAATTTTATTTATTTATTAATTTGTTAAATCAATATTAGAGAGATTTAAACCCTGATTAATAATTACCCTAATTATTAATTGTTTAAAAATAATAAATGCCATAATTCAAGATTATTTGGAAGCTATTTAACTTCAAATTTAAAACAAAGTTATTAATCATAGAACTACATGGTAAATAGTAAACCCTAGTTCTATATGAGAGAAAACTAGAAACCTATCATTCCATGAGAAAGCCTAAAACCCTAACTCCATTAGGAACCCTAGCTCCAATATTACATGTGAACCCTAAATTGCTTCTAACCTAAACCCTAGGTTAGAACATGTGATCATGATACTTAATTTCCTTTTCAAATCATAGAGCCATGATTAGCAACTAAAGACATACCTATGTCCACCTAAAATAATAGAGGCCCATCTCTAATACATTGGTATTACAGGTGATCATGTTTAGCTGATCAAATAGGACCAACCCTAGATCCTATCTTCTGAGACACCAAGCTTAGTTATCCATGCTTAGCGTCACACCAATGTGATGAACCTCAGGAGCAACTATGCCAAATCTTGAGCATTACCTAAACATATTCCACTAAACCCTACTAGTACTTATCAACCATCCTATTCAGGAGCCAATTATTCCTTACTTAATAGACTCAACAGTAAAACCTAGACCACCTCAACCCTAATTGATATACTTCTTATTATTTAAGAAGTATGTTCTTCAAAAGTTATTCTTTTAAAGTAAATAAAGAATCATCATCAACCCTGCTTATAAGGACCTATAAACCCTAGCTAGCTATCACAAATAAGATGAACCAATCTTGATAGCAACCTTGTATAAATAATTGCTTAGGATGCCTAGACTTAACTCAACCCTTGCAAGCCCTAGCTATTGATGAGTCCAACAATGTTGAGATCCATTTAATCTTTACTCCAGAAACCAATTGAAACCATAGGAAACCATAGAACCCCACAAACCCAATTGTCATACTTGTTCTTTATCAAAGAACATGTTCTTCAAAAGTTATTCTTTGAAGAATATAACAAGTAATCATTAACCATACCATATAGTACTAAAACTGACAACTGTTCTTTACATATTAACATTATGCCAATTATCAATCCTTGTATGCCCAATTATTTACTACGCTTTATTCTATACCTTGTACATAATATCAAGTAATCACACCTTAATAAGAACCTTGTTTGTGAATCACTCTAAAAGTGCAACACACCCTGAACTAAACATTACAACTCACTAATCCTAAATCATCGGGGTTAGGTCACGCTTAGAGCGATTGCATCTCATACTTATGCATTATTGCATCCTTGCCAATCTTTAAACATGGTCTACGATGATGCTATTCAGTTGGAGTTATTGCGTATCGAAGACCTTATGCATAATCTTGCAGTCAATAAAGGCAAGTTCATCGCTTGCTCATGTCATTTGAGTATTTTTACCAAATTACTTGCAAAGTACTATGTTTATCATTATTGCATAAAAAGCAAAACCACTATTTTCATAACTATGAATATGACTATGTGGTGGGCAATGGAACCATGGATTGTGTTGATATGGTGGAGGTTCCATTGCAAGGGTTTATATCCATCTAGGATTAAACAACAAATGTCGTCCAGTGATTCTTGTGCCGTAATACCCGTGTTAACCATAAGATCTGGAATGGGACGGAGTAGTCAAAAGTGTTTCCACCTCGTTCATCAACGGATGCGCTTACCGAGACGGTTGTATCTTGCGGAGCAATTGGTGGGTGGGGAGCCCTTCTAATTCCCCACGGTATAGCTGTTGCTTACCGTAGCGGTTGCTGCTTGCGGAACAATTGGTGGGTGGGGATCCCCTTCTAATTCCCCACGGTAATGTGGTCTATGATGGGTTGCAGCTACCGGCGAAGGAGTTTGGTTAACGAGTCCCAAACTGTCGTGGTGGGTCCACCTGAAATTACGGAATAATGGGACCGACGAGGACCCAGTGGAGCATGCAACAAAGGGTGGGTGTTCGAGGTAGCGGAGGAACATGATTGACTAAGACCTTATACCGGGCCTCACACCAAAGGAAGTGTGGACGAGAACTAGACTCGGTTGGCACCAAGGTTAAGATCTCTTATGGGTAAAGCAACACACCTCTGCAGTGTGACGTGACCGTCCTCCACTGTTAGGGATATGGAGCTGACGCTGCGGAAAGGAACTCCATGAAGTTCTAGTCAAGGTGAAGGCTGACGGACATAGCTCTTCAGAATAAAATCAACCTTTTGAAGAAATGATTACAAAACTTGCATTGCCTATGACTTTCTGGTCTATGGCTGTAGTTAGTGCATTAAACACCTCTTTCCTATAATGAACTTGTTGAGTACGCTCGTACTCATCCCACTCTTAAATCCCCTGCTTAGGTATGGAGGCATCAAAGGAGGATCTACAGTGCAACTCGAAGGCCGAGGAGTCAACAACTACTTCAAGAGACATCCAACAAGGAGAAAACCTAGATTAGCAATAGAAAGGAACTAGCTTCCTAAACCTAGCTCCTATTTATCTAGAATCTATTCTTAGCCTCTATAGCTAGTTAAATACTCTACAAGTAGAGTTCGTGACAGGATTAGACTACGTTCTTCTGGAGTTTATTTGCAGTTTTACCTCATTGTAAAGTAGGAGGTTGTGATGATCTTATGTAACAGAGTCGGAGTTGTAATTCTATAGACATGCCTTGGACCCGCATATGTTTCTGTTGTACCACTCTGAGCGATATAATACTAGTGGAACGGGGTTTCATTGGTGTTATATCAGACTTGCATACTACACCATGCAGTGGTATGCTGGGTCACCACAACATCACAACCTTAGAACTTTCTGTCACTGTCCCAGGTGTCAATGAAGGCATGAACCCACTATCGAGCATAAATACTCCCTCTTGGAGTTAAGAGTACAAACTTAGCCAGAGCCTCTACTAATAACGGAGAGCATGCAAGATCATAAACAACACATAAACAATAGATTGATAATCACCATAACATAGTATTCTCTATCCATCGGATCCCGACAAACACAACATATAGTACGGATAGATGATCTTGATCATGTTAGCAGCTCACAAGATCCAACAATGAAGCACAACAAGGAGAAGACGACCATCTAGCTACTGCTATGGACCCATGGTCCAGGGTGAACTACTCACTCATCACTCCGGAGGCGATCATGGCGATGAAGAGTCCTCCAGGAGATGAATCCCTCTCCGGCATGCCGAGGCGATCTCTGAATCCCCCGAGATGGGATTGCGGCGGCGCGTCTCTGGAAGGTTTTCCGTATCGTGGCTCTCGGTACTGGGGTTTCGCGACGGGGGCTTTAAGTAGGCGGGCAGGTCAAGAGGCGGCGCGAGGGCCCACACTGGCCGGCGCGGCAGGGCCAGGCCGCGCCGCCTATGGTGTACCTCGTGGCCCCACTTCCTTCCCTCTTCGGTCTTCTAGAAGCTCCGTGCAAAAATAGGACCCTGGGCGAAGATTTCGTCAATTCCGAGAATATTTCCTTACTAGGATTTTAAACCAAAACAAGCAGAAAACAGCAACTGGCTCTTCGGCATCTTGTTAATAGGTTAGTTCCGGAAAATGCATAAATATGACATATAATGTGCATAAAACATGTAGGTATCATCAATAAAGTAGCATGGAACATAAGAAATTATCGATACGTTGGAGACGTATCAGCATCCCCAGCAGTTCTGCTCGTCCCGAGCAGGTAAAACGATAACAAAGATAATTTCTGAAGTGACATGCCATCATAATCATGATCATACTATTTGTAAACATATGTAATGAATGCAGCGATCAAAACAAAAGTAATGACATGAGTAAACAAGTGAATCATATAGCAAAGACTTTTCATGAATAGTACTTCAAGACAAGCATCAATAAGTCTTGCATAAGAGTTAACTCATAAAGCAATAAATCAAAGTAAAGGTATTGAAGCAACACAAAGGAAGATTAAGTTTCAGCGGTTGCTTTCAACTTATAACATGTATATCTCATGGATATTGTCAACATAAAGTAATATAACAAGTGCAATATGCAAGTATGTAGGAATCAATGCAGTTCACACAAGTGTTTGCTTCTTAAGGTGGATAGAGATAGGTAAACTGACTCAACAATAAAAGTAAAAGAAAGGTCCTTCAAAGAGGAAAGCATCGATTCTGTATTTGTGCTAGAGCTTTTATTTTGAAAACATGAAACAATTTTGTCAACGGTAGTAATAAAGCATATGAGTTATGTAAATTATATCTTACAAGTTGCAAGCCTCATGCATAGTATACTAATAGTGCCCACCTGTCCTACTTAGCTTGGACTACCGGATCTTTGCAATGCCATGTTTCAACCAAGTGTCACAAAGGGGTACCTCCATGCCGCCTGTACAAAGGTCTAAGGAGAAAGCTCGCATTTTGGATTTCTCGCTTTTGATTATTCTCAACTTAGACATCCATACCGGGACAACATGGACAACAGATAATGGACTCCTCTTTAATGCATAAGCATGTAGCAACAATTATTATTCTCATATGAGATTGAGGATATATGTCCAAAACTGAAACTTCAACCATGATTCATGGCTTTAGTTAGCGGCCCAATGTTCTTCTCTAACAATATGCATGCTCCAATCATTAAGGTGGTAGATCCTTCAGACAAGACGGACATGCATAGCAACTCACATGATATTCAATAAAGAGTAATTGATGGCGTTCCCAAGCATGGTTATCGCACAACAAGCAACTTAATAAGAGATAAAGTGCATAAGTACATATTCAATACTACGATAGTTTTTAAGGCTATTTTGTCCCATGAGCTATATATTGCAAAGGTGAATGATGGAATTTTAAAGGTAGCACTCAAGCAATTTACTTTGGAATGGCGAAATACCATGTAGTAGGTAGGTATGGTGGACACAAATGGCATAGTAGTTGGCTCAAGGATTTTGGATGCATGAGAAGTATTCCCTCTCGATACAAGGTTTAGGCTAGCAAGGTTATTTGAAGCAAACTCAAGGATGAACAGTTGCAGCAAAACTCACATAAAAGACATATTGTAAACATTATAAGACTCTACCGTCTTCCTTGTTGTTCAAAACTCAATACTAGATATTATCTAGACCTTAGAGAGACCAAATATGCAAACCAACTTAGCAAGCTCTATGTATTTCTTCATTAATGGGTGCAAAGTATATGATGCAAGAGCTTAAACATGAGCACAACAATTGCCAAGTATCACATTATCCAAGACATTTTAGCAATTACTACATGTAGCATTTTTCAATTCCAACCATATAACAATTTAACGAAGAGGAAACTTCGCCATGAATATTATGAGCTAAGAACACATGTATTCATACGAACCAGCGGAGCGTCTCTCTCCCACACAAGCATTTATTCAAACTAAAACAAAAACAAACAAACAGACGCTAAAGTACATAAGATGTGACCGAATAAAAATATAGTTTCAGAGAAGGAACCCGATACTTTGTCGATGAAGAAGGGGATGCCCCCAAGCTTAGAAGCTTGAGTCTTCTTAGAATATGCAGGGATGAACCACGGGGGCATCCCCAATCTTAGAGCTTTCACTCCTCTTGATCATAGTATATCATACTCCTCTCTTGATCCTTGAAAACTTCCTTCACACCAAACTTCAAGCAAACTCATTAGAGGGTTAGTGCACAATTAATAATTCACACATTCAGAGGTAACACAATTCTTTACACTTGGACATTGCATAAAGCTACGGACATTAATGGATCAAAGAAATGAATCCAATATAGCAAAAGAGGCAATGCGAAATAAAGCGAGAATCACAAAAACGGACGTCCGTAAAGACGAATTTAAAGTGGCACCAGACTTGCTCAAATGGAAAAACTCAAAACTAATGAAGTTGCGTACATATCCGAGGATCACGCTCGTAAATTGGCAGATTTTTCGGTGTCTACTGAGACTTGTGCCCAGATTCGTACAGACAGCAATCTTGTTTCTGCGCAGCGATCCCAAATATAACATCAACTTTAACATAGAAACTTTACTTGGCACAAAAACATGATAAGGAGAGGTTGCTACAGTAGTAAACAACTTCCAAGACTCAAATATAAAACAAATTACTGTAAAAAATATGGGTTGTCTCCCATAAGCGCTTTTCTTTAACGCCTTTCAGCTAGGCGCAGAAAGTGCAAATCAAGTAACATCGAGTAGAAGCATCAACATCATAACTTGTTCTAATAATAGAATCAAAAGGCAACATTCTCTTTCTAGGGAAGTGTTCCATACCTTTCTTGAGAGGAAATTGATATTTAATATTTCCTTCCCTCATATCAATAACAGCAACAGTTCGGAGAAAAGGTCTTCCCAACACAATAGGACAAGATGCATTGCATTCGATATCCAAGACAACAAAATCAACGGGGACAAGGTTATTGTTAACCGTAATGTGCACATTATCAATCCTCCCCAAAGGTTTCTTTTTAACATTATCGGCAAGATTAACATCCAAATAACAATTCTTCAATGGTGGCAAGTCAAGCATATCATAAATCTTTTTAGGCATAAAAGAAATACTTGCACCAAGATCACATAAAGCATTACATTCAAAGTCATTGAATTTTATTTTAATGATGGGCTCCCAACCATCTTCTAACTTTCTAGGAATAGAAGTTTCAAGTTTTAGTTTCTCTTCTCTAGCTTTTATGAGAGCATTTGTAATATGTTTTGTAAAGGCTAAATTTATAGCACTAGCATTAGGACTTTTAGCAAGTTTTTGTAAGAACTTTATAACTTCAGAGATGTGGCAATCATCAAAATCTAAATCATTATGAGCTACACAATGGGATCATTGTCCCCAAGGTTGGAAAAATTTCAGCAGTTTTATCACAAGCAGTTTCAGAGTTTTAGCAATTTCAGCGTTTTGTTCGCTGCACTAGAGTAGAAACATTGCCAACACCAATTATTTTACCATTGATAGTAGGAGGTGCAGCAACATGTGAAGAATTAACATTACTAGTGGTGATAATAGTCCAAACTTTACCTACATTATTCTCTTTAGCTAGTTTTTCATTTTCTTCTCTATCCCACCTAGCACGCAATTCAGCCATTAATCTTATATTCTCATTAATTCTAACTTGGATGGCATTTGCTGTAGTAGTAATCTTATTATCAATATCATTATTAGGCATAACTTTCAAATTTAAAAGATTAACATCGGAGGCAAGTCTATCAACTCTAGAAGCAATAGTATCAATTTTATCAAGCTTTTCCTCAAGATTTGTTTAAAAGTTTGTGTACTAATAAATTCTTTAAGCATAGCTTCAAGACCAGAGGTACACTCCTATTATTGTTGTAAGAATTCCCATAAGAATTACCATAACCATTACCATTAGCGGAAGGATATGGCCTATAGTTATTACCAGAGTTGTTCCTATAAGCATTGTTGTTGAAATTATTGTTTTTAATGAAATTCACATCAACATTTTCTTCTTGAGCAACCAATGAAGCTAAAGGAACATTATTTGGATCAACATTAGATCTACCATTCACAAGCATAGACATAATCACATCAATCTTATCACTCAAGGAAGAGGTTTCTTCAACAATTTACCTTCTTACCTTGTGGAGCTCTTTCCGTGTGCCATTCGAGTAATTTATCATCATATCATCAAGAAGTTTTGTAGCCCAAAGTGATGGACATAAAGGTACCTCCAGCAGCTGAATCCAATAAATTCCACGAAGAAAAATTTAGTCCTGCATAGAAGGTTTGGATGATCATCCAAGTAGTCAGTCCATGGGTTGGGCAATTCTTTACCAAAGTTTTCATTCTCTCCCATGCTTGAGCAACATGTTCATATCTAATTGCTTAAAATTCATTATGCTACTTCTCAAAGATATAATTTTAGCGGAGGATAATATCTACCAATAAAGCATCCTTACATTTAGTCCATGAATCAATACTATTCTTAGGCAAAGATAGCAACCAATCTTTAGCTCTTCCTCTTAATGAGAAAGGAAACACTTTCAATTTAATAATATCACCATCTACATCCTTATACTTTGCATTTCACAAAGTTCAACAAAATTATTGAGATGGGCAGCATCATCGAACTAACACCAGAAAATTGATCTCTCATAACCTTAAAGCGGTTTAATTTCAAAGAATTCTGTAGTAGCGGGTGGAGCAATAGGTGTGCATAGAAATCATTATTATTTGCATTTGTAAAGTCACATAACTTAGTATTTTCAGGAGTATTCATTTTAGCAACGGTAAATAAAACAAACTAGATAAAGTAAATGCAAGTAACTAATTTTTTGTGTTTTCGATATAGAGAGCAAGACAATAAATAAAGTAAAACTAGCAACTAATTTTTGTGTTTTTTTTAGGTGCAGCAAACAAAGTAGTAAATAAAATAAAGCAAGACAAAAACAAAGTAAAGAGATTGAGAAGTGGAGACTCCCTTGCAGCGTGTCTTGATCTCCCAGCAATGGCGAAACTTAAATGTACACGCCGTTGGGAACCCCAAGAGGAAGGTATGATGCGCACGGTGGCAAGTTTTCCCTCGAGAAAGAAACCAAGGTTTAATCGAACCAGGAGGAGCCAAGAAGCACGTTGAAGGTTGATGGTGGCGAAATGTGATGCGGCGCAACAACAGGGATCAACGTGGAACGTGGAACAAAACACAACTTTGCAACGAAACAGTGAGGTTGTCAATCTCACCTGGCGTAACAAAGGATTAAGCGTATCGAGTGGAAGATGATTGTTTGCAAAACGTAAAAACAATTGCATTAGATTGTATGCTATGTAAAGAATAGGACCGGGGTCCACA
Source organism: Lolium multiflorum (assembly GCA_030979885.1). Lineage (NCBI taxonomy): Eukaryota > Viridiplantae > Streptophyta > Magnoliopsida > Poales > Poaceae > Lolium > Lolium multiflorum. Next base: position 81,744 of record JAUUTY010000201.1, on the reverse strand, counting down.
TTCACTAGAGGTGTCTCTCCCATAAGATAAAAGCATGTTGGGTAAACAAATTACAGTAGGGCAATTGACAAATAGAGAAGGGCATAACAATGCATATACATGATATGATAAATATAGTGAGATTTAATCGGGCATTACGACAAAGTACATAGACCGCCATCCAACCGCATCTATGCCTAAAAAGTCCACCTTCAGGTTATCATCCGAACCCCATTCAGTATTAAGTTGCTAAGCAACAGACAATTGCATTAAGTATGGTGCGTAATGTAATCGACAACTACATCCTTAGACATAGAATCAATGTTTTATCCCTAGCAACAACACATCACAACCTTAGAACTTTCTGTCACTGTCCCAGGTGTCAATGAAGGCATGAACCCACTATCGAGCATAAATACTCCCTCTTGGAGTTAAGAGTACAAACTTGGCGAGCCTCTACTAATAACGGAGAGCATGCAAGATCATAAACAACACATAAACAATAGATTGATAATCACCATAACATAGTATTCTCTATCCATCGGATCCCGACAAACACAACATATAGTATTACGGATAGATGATCTTGATCATGTTAGGCAGCTCACAAGATCCAACAATGAAGCACAACAAGGAGAAGACGGCCATCTAGCTACTGCTATGGACCCATGGTCCAGGGGTGAACTACTCACTCATCACTCCGGAGGCGATCATGGCGATGAAGAGTCCTCCGGAGATGAATCCCCTCTCGGCGGGTGCCGGAGGCGATCTGAATCCGAGATGGGATTCGCGGCGGCGTCTCGGAAGGTTTTCCGTATCGTGGCTCTCGATGCGGGGTTTCGCGACGGGGGCTTTAAGTAGGCGAAAAGGGCAGGTCAAGGCGGCGCGAGGGCCCACACTACAGGCGGTGCGGCGGGGCCTGGCCGCGCCGCCCTATGGTGTGGCCACCTCGTGGCCCCACTTCCTTCCCTCTTCGGTCTTCTGGAAGCTCCGTGCAAAAATAGGACCTGGGCGAAGATTTCGTCCAATTCCGAGAATATTTCCTTACTAGGATTTCAAACCAAAATCAGCAGAAAACAACTGGCTCTTCGACATCTTGTTAATAGGTTAGTTAGAAAATGCATAAATATGACATATAATGTGCATAAAACATGTAGGTATCATCAATAAAGTAGCATGGAACATAAGAAATTATCGATACGTTGGAGACGTATCACCCACTATCGAGCATAAATACTCCATCTTGGAGTTAAGAGTAAAAACTTGGCCAGAGCCTCTACTAGTAACGAAGAGCATGCAAGATCATAAACAACACATAAGTAATAGATTGATAATCACCATAACATAGTATTCTCTATCCATCGAATCCCGACAAACACAACATATAGTATTACAGATAGATGATCTTGATCATGTTAGGCAGCTCACAAGATCCAACAATGAAGCACAATTAGGAGAAGACGACCATCTAGCTACGCTATGGACCCATAGTCCAGGGGTGAACTACTCACTCATCACTCCGGGCGATCATGGCGATGAAGAGTCCTCGGGAGATGATTCCCTCTCCGGGTGCGGAGCGATCTCTGAATCCCCGAGATGGGATTCCGGCGGCGTCTCTGGAAGGTTTTCCGTATCGTGGCTCTCGGTCCGGGGGTTTCGCGACGGAGGCTTTAAGTAGGCGAAGGGGCAGCCTCGGAGGGGTGGTGGGGGCCGGACACTGGGCGGCGCGCTGGGCTGGCGGCGCCGCCACCATGTGTGGGCCCCACGTGGCCCCTCTACGGCGCTCTCGATTCTGGATGCTTCCGGGCAAAATAGGGAACCTGGGCGTTGATTTCGTCCAATTCGAGAATATTTCCTAACTAGGATTTGAAACCAAAAACAATGACACAACTGGCTCTTCGGTATGTTGTTAATAGGTTAGTTCGGAAAATGCGTAAATACGACATATAATGTGCATAAACATGTAGATATCATCAATATTGTAGCATGGAACATAAGAAATTATCAATACGTTGGAGACGTATCAGCATCCCCAAGCTTGTTCTGCTCGTCCCGAGCGGTAAAGATAACAAAGATAATTTCTGAAGTGACATGCCATCATAATCTTGATCATACTATTGTAAACATATGTAATGAATGCAGCGATCAAAACAATGGTAATGACATGAGTAAACAAATGAATCATAAAGCAAAGACTTTTATGAATAGTACTTCAAGACAAGCATCAATAAGTCTTGCATAAGAGTTAACTCATAAAGCAATAAATCAAAGTAAGGTATTGAAGCAACACAAAGGAAGATTAAGTTTCAGTGGTTGCTTTCAACTTATAACATGTATATCTCATGGATAGTGTCAACATAGAGTAATATAACAAGTGCAATATGCAAGTATGTAGGAATCAATGCACAGTTCACACAAGTGTTTGCTTCTTAAGGTGGAGAGAGATAGGTAAACTGACTCAACAATAAAAGTAAAAGAAAGGTCCTTCAAAGAGGAAAGCATCGATTGCTGTATTTGTGCTAAAGCTTTTATTTTGAAAACATGAAACAATTTTGTCAACGGTAGTAATAAAGCATATGAGTTATGTAAATTATATCTTACAAGTTGCAAGCCTCATGCATAGTATACTAATAGTGCCGCAACTTGTCCTACTTAGCTTGGACTACCGGATCTTTGCACATGTTTCAACCAAGTGTCACAAGGGGTACCTCCATGCCCTACGTCTAAGGAGAAAGCTCGCATTCTGGATTTCTCGCTTTGATTATTCTCAACTTAGACATCCATACCGGGACAACATGGAAAACAGATAATGGACTCCTCTTTAATGCATAAGCATGTAGCAACAATTATTATTCTCATATGAGATTGAGGATATATGTCCAAACTGAAACTTCCACCATGATTCATGGCTTTATTTAGCGGCCCAATGTTCTTCTCTAACAATATGCATGCTCCAACCATTAAGGTGGTAGATCTCTCTTACTTCGGACAAGACGGACATGCATAGCAACTCACATGATATTCAACAAAGAGTAGTTGATGGCGTCCCCTGAAGCATGGTTATCGCACAACAAGCAACTTAATAAGAGATAAAGTGCATAAGTACATATTCAATACTACAATAGTTTTTAAGGCTATTTTGTCCCATGAGCTATATATTGCAAAGGTGAATGATGGAATTTTAAAGGTAGCACTCAAGCAATTTACTTTGGATTGGCGGAGAAATACCATGTAGTAGGTAGGTATGGTGGACACAAATGGCATAGTGGTTGGCTCAAGGATTTTGGATGCATGAGAAGTATTCCCTCTCGATACAAGGTTTAGGCTAGCAAGGTTATTTGAAGCAAACTCAAGGATGAAATGGTGCAGCAAAACTCACATAAAAGACATATTGTAAACATTATAAGACTCTACACCGTCTTCCTTGTTGTTCAAAACTCAATACTAGAAATTATCTAGACCTTAGAGAGAACAAATATGCAAACCAAATTTTAGCAAGCTCTATGTATTTCTTCATTAATGGGTGCAAAGTATATGATGCAAGAGCTTAAACATGAGCACAACAATTGCCAAGTATCACATTATCCAAGACATTTTAGAATTACTACATGTAGCATTTTCCAATTCCAACCATATAACAATTTAAAGAAGAAACTTCGCCATGAACATTATGAGTAAAGCCTAAGGACATATTTGTCCATATGCAACAGCGGGCGTGTCTCTCCCACAAAGTGAATGCTAGGATCCATTTTATTCAAACAAAAACAAAAACAAAAACAAAAACAAACCGACGCTCCAAGGAACGCAAGATGTGATGAATAAAAATATAGTTTCAGGAGGAACCCGATGATGTTGTCGATGAAGAAGGGGATGCCTTGGGTATCCCCAAGCTTAGACGCTTGAGTCTTCTTAAAATATGCAAGGATGAACCACGGGGCATCCCCAAGCAGCTTTCACTCCTCTTGATCATAGTATATCATACTCCCTCTCTTGACCCTTGAAAACTTCCTTCACACCAAACTTCAAGCAAACTAATTAGAGGGTTAGTGCACAATTAATAATTCACATATTCAGAGGTGACACAATCATTCTTAACACTTCTGGACATTGCATAAAGCTATTGGACATTAATGGATCAAGAAATTCATCCAACATAGCAAAAGAGGCAATGCGAAATAAAGGCAGAATACTCCAAAAGAACAGTCCGTAAAGACGAATTTTAAAATGGCACCAGACTTGCTCAAATGGAAAAACTCAAACTAATGAAAGTTGCGTAAATATCTGAGGATCACGCTCGTAAATTTGCAGATTTTTTCGAATTTTATACAGAGACTTAGGCCAGATTCGTGACAGACAGCAATGCTGTTTCGCGCAGCGATCCCAAATATAACATCAACTTTAACATAGAAACTTTACTTGGCACAAAAACATGATAAGGAGAGGTTGCTACAGTAGTAAACAACTTCAAGACTCAAATATAAAACAAAGTACTGTAGTAAAAACATGGGTTGTCTCCCATAAGCGCTTTTCTTTAACGCCTTTCAACTAGGCGCAGAAAGTGCAAATCAAGTAATATCAAGAGTAGAAGCATCAACATTATTATTTTTCATGCAAACACAACTTGTTGCAGAGGGTACTTTAGGTGCTCCATTATCTAAATTTTCTATGGTGGTGCTAGGGGTTTTAGCAATTTTAGGCCTATAGTAATTCTTTTGTTTAGGCACTTTAGAGGCATACATGAATTTTTGCTCTTTACCCACATAAGCTTTCTCCTTATACTTGAGAGAAGAAAGGTTGAACCCAAGGTTCCCATAGGTTTTTCAAGTTCATCAATCCTATTGGTTTGATTATCATGGACAACACAAGTTTCTAGGACACTAATTCCTTCATCAATTCTTCCTAGGGATTTATCAAGTTCATCAGTTTTATCCGATAACATTTCCAATTTAGTTTCAATACTTGGAAAAATTTTCTCTATGGTTTCCAATTTTTTCATAACATCCTCAAGAGAGATTTTAATTTTAACTTCATTAACAGGTGGCATTCCGACAAGACTCTCAATGATGCAACTAGCTTCTAAAGCGGGAGTACCTAGGAAATTTCCTCCCGAAAGAGTATCAAGAACATACCTATTCCAACTAGATAAACCAACATAAAAGTTCCTAAGAAGAATAGTGGTGGAGTGTTTCTTAATGCATCTATGATGAGCATTACTAATTCTACCAAGCATCTTTAAAACTCTCCACCTTGTTGCTTAAAAGAACGAACTTCAACTTCAGGATTACTCATTATAACAGTAGTAAGGTAAAGTAGGCAAATAAAGACAAGTAACTAATTTTTTTTGTGTTTTTGATATGGAAAGCAAGACAGTAAATAAAGTAAAACTAGCAACTAATTTTTTTGTGTTTTGTTTAGGTGCAGCAAACAAAATAGTAAATAAAATAAGCAAGACAAAAACAAAGTAAAGAGATTGAGAAGTGGAGACTCCCTTGTGCGTGTCTTGATCTCACGCAGCGGCGCGAAAAAAGAGCTTGATGCGTGTAACCCACACGTTCGTTGGGAACCCCAAGAGGAAGGTATGATGCGCACGCAAGTTTTCCCTCGAGAAAGAAACCAAGGTTTATCGAACCAGGAAGCCAAGAAGCACGTTGAAGATTGATGGTGGCGAAATATGATGCGGCGCAACACCAGGGATTCCGCGCCAACGTGGAACCTGCACAACACAACCAAAGTACTTTGCCCCAACGAAACAGTGAGGTTGTCAATCTCACCGGCTTGCTGTAACAAAGGATTAACCGTATTGTGTGGAAGATGATTGTTTGCAAGAAAACAGTAAAACAAGTATTGCAGTAGATTGTATGCGATGTAAAGAATAGGACCGGGGTCCACAGTTCACTAGAGGTGTCTCTCCCATAAGATAAAAGCATGTTGGGTGAACAAATTACGTCGGGCAATTGACAAATAGAAAAGGGCATAACAATGCATATACATGATATGATAAATATAGTGAGATTTAATTGGGCATTACGACAAAGTACATAGACCGCCATCCAACTGCATCTATGCCTAAAAACTCCACCTTCAGGTTATCATCCGAACCCCATTCGTATTAAGTTGCAAAGCAACAGACAATTGCATTAAGTATGGTGCGTAATGTAATCGACAACTACATCCTTAGACATAGAATCAATGTTTTATCCCTAGTGGCAACATCACATCACAACCTTAGAACTTTCTGTCACACGTCCCAGTGTCAATGAAGGCATGAACCCACTATCGAGCATAAATACTCCCTCTTGGAGTTAAGAGTAAAAACTTGGCCAGAGCCTCTACTAATAACGGAGAGCATGCAAGATCATAAACAACACATAAGTAATAGATTGATAATCACCATAACATAGTATTCTCTATCCATCGGATCCCGACAAACACAACATATAGTATTACAGATAGATGATCTTGATCATGTTAGGCAGCTCACAAGATCCAACAATGAAGCACAATTAGGAGAAGACGACCATCTAGCTCTGCTATGGACCCATAGTCGGGGGTGAACTACTCACTCATCACTCCGAGCGATCATGGCGATGAAGAGTCCTCCGGGAGATGATTCCCTCTCCGGCAGGGTGCCGGAGGCGATCTCCTGAATCCCCGAGATGGGCGCGGCGGCGTCTGGAAGGTTTTCCGTATCGTGGCTCTGCGGGGGTTTTGCGACGGAGGCTTTAAGTAGGCGAAAGGGGCAGCCTCGGAGGGTCCGGTGGGGCAGACACTAGGCGGCGCGCGAGGCCTGGGCCGCGCCGCCACCATGTGTGGGCCTCTCTCTGGCCCCTCTCTGGTTGGCAAAATAGGAACAGGCGTTGATTTCGTCCAATTCGAGAATATTTCCTTACTAGGATTTACGAAACCAAAAACAGCAGGCAACTGGCTCTTCGGCATCTTGTTAATAGGTTAGTTCCAGAAAATGCGTAAATACGACATATAATGTGCATAAAACATGTAGATATCATCAATAATGTAGCATGGAACATAAGAAATTATCGATACGTTGGAGACGTATCACATACCACTGCATGTTGTAGTATACAAGTCGTTGATATGATCTTCATGAAAGGACTTCTTCACAAATATCACATCCCTCGGAGTGGTACAACAGAAACATTGTAGGTCATAACACTCTAGATTATATTACAATCATGGTCATAACAAGTTGGTATTCTCATAGGTCCGATGAAAACACCCTAAGATACTACTGAAGTACTATTACAACTCAACATAAAGATTAAAGTGATCTCAGCAACTTATTTAGGTAAGCTACTACGCTGCTCGGCTCTAAGATAGCTAAGGTAAGATACTACTCCTCCTCCTCATTGTTGTCAGCTCCATAGACTATCCCATAGTCCACGCCTTCCACTCCTCCGGACAGATCAGGTTCCTCGTAGACCAGTTCGTAGCCTCCTTCCGGTGCTCCGTCGTTGACCTCCACTTCATTGTCACAGTCTAGCAAGGGTGTCGAAAGAAAGTGAGTACAGAGGTACTCAACAAGTTCAAAAGAGAAAAAGGTGTTTGATGCACTAGCTACGACCATTGATCAGAAAATCTCAGGTCAATGCATGTTTCGAAAACATTTTTTCAAAAGGTTGATTTTATTCTGAAAACTATGCCCGCAAGTCTTCACAGGTTGACCAGAACTTCACGGAGTTTCTTTCCTGTCGCATTCGTAGTTCCCTTCCCGGAACTAGGAGTGACAAGCCACAATTTTAATACACTCTGTAGAGGTGCGTTACTTTTCCCATAAGAGACCTTATCCTTGATACAAATCGTGACGCGTTTCTCGTCCACACTTCCTTGGTGTTGGGCCAGGTGTAAGATAAGCCAATCACTGCCTTCTTCGCGACCCCGCATAACCACCCTTTTATAAGTATGTCATGTCTTATATCTATGGGTAGACCGACCCAGGCATTTGTTCTCACCTATACCATTAAGCTAGACCGTTCCGAACAATTCATGTGCCCTTTCCTATACACCATAGATAGACCGACCTAGACAACCCTTACAATCCTTCATAGACTTTTAATAAGTCTGCCCTCTCCTGTATCTAATGGTAGACCGTGACGGACCACTGTCCTCACCTTTACCAAAGATAGACCGATACAGGCAACCCTTATCACTAGTCCGTTGATATGCGAGAGGAAAGATACAGCTGACTTCCCCATAGCCATTATAGATCTAATGGTTAACGCGAAATGTACGACGCTAGAATCACTAGACAACATTGGTAATTAGTCCTAGGTGAATAGAACCCGTGCAATGGAACCTCCACCAATCAACACATACCATGGTTCCATTGTCAGCCACATAGTCATATTCTTAATTGGAAAAGTAACATTTCATTTTCAATGTAGGAGTGATAAGTATATAGATTTACGAGTAAATTGATAGAATATAATAATCAAGAAGGCATGAGCAAGGGTGAACTTGCCTGGTGACTGCGAAATAGTGCAGTTCGATGTGTTGGATGGAACATGGACCTCGGGTTCTGTAAAGAAGCATCATTGTCCGGTAAGGACAATGTTATAAAATCCAAATAATGCATGCATGGGTGTATTATTTTATGTTGAATCCCTTACCCCGACATGATTATTAAGATTTAGGGTTAAGTTAAGTATTTGTGCCTTTGGCAGTAATTTATAATTTTTACTAAGTCCTTAATATTGTTTTCTTTTCTAAAGAAAAGGATTTAAGAGTAACAGAATTTTCCTTTTGGAAAATATTTATTACAAATAAAGAATTTTGAAATAATATAGTTTTCCTCCTTTTGAGAATAAAAGAAATTGTATTAATAGAAAATATTATTCTTAAAAGAAATTAATTGGAATAAAAGAGTTTCTTTTGAAAATATTCAAAAACAAATATTTGAATTCATTTGGAATTTTCCATGATCTTTTAAATCCAAGGAAAATTGCAAATTAAAATTCCAAGTTTAAATTTAAATTCAAAATTTGCAAAATTTGAATTTGTTTTCTTAATTCTATTTCTTATTTTATTCTTGTTAAGAATAATTTTTAATTCATTAATCCAATTTTTATTGGATTTTTAGAGGTATATTTTATTATTTAAAATTTGGTAAAGTTCAAGGATTATTTTTAAATTTAAAAGACAAAAATACCGCTCTGGCCCAATTGGGCCAGCCCACTAAATTGGCCCATTTGGACAGCTGATACGTCTCCAACGTATCTATAATTTCTTACGTTCCATGCTACTTTATTGATGATATCTACATGTTTTATACACATTATATGTCATTATTATGCGTTTTCCGGAACTAACCTATTGACGAATCGAAGAACGTTCTTGTTTTCATTGTTTTTGGTTTGAAATCCTAGTAAGGAAATATTCTCGAATGGACGAAATCAATCGACATCTTAGGATCACGAAGCTCCGGAGCGGACCATGACCATTGGGCCACGACACCACCCGGCGGCCCGGGGGGGCCTAGTGTGTCGTCGCCTCGTTGACCTTCTGCCGCCTCTTCGCCTATATAAAGGTCCCGACCTAAAACATGAGACGAATAAGCCACGCAGTTCGTTCCGCGCCGCCAGCGAAGCCAAGATGCGGGGACGAGTCTGTTGTTCGCCGCCTGGACGGGGAAGTGCCCGGAAGGCTTCTCCATCGACACCGCTGCCATCTCCACCGCCATCTTTATCACAGCTGCTGCTCCCATGAGGAGGAGTAGTTCTCCATCGAGGCTCGGGGCTGTGCCGGTAGCTATGTGGTTCATCTCTCCTATGTACTTCAATACAATAATCTCATGAGCTTCCTTACATGATTGAGATTCATATGATGATGCTTGTAATCTAGATGTCATTATGCTAGTCAAGTGGGTTTTACTTATGTGATCTCCGGAGACTCCTTGTTCCACGTGTGTAAAGGTGACAGTGTGTGCCGTGTGGGTCTCTTAGCTATATTTCACAGAATATTCATTATGAATAGCATATTGAAGTGCTATTTATATCCCTTTATGATTGCAATGTGCTTTGTATCGCTACTAGTCTATGTGCTACTCATGTGATGTTATTAAAGTAGTCTATTCCTCCTGCATGGCGTAATGGTGACAGTGTGTGCATCGTGTAGTTCTTGTCGTAGATTATGATCATAATCTCTTGTAGGTTATGGAGTTGATTATCGCTGTGATAGTATTGATGTGATCTATGCCTCCTTCATAGTGTGATGGTGACAGTGTGCATGCTATGTTAGTATTTGGTCTATTTTGCAAAGATCTATTATACTCTAAGGTTACTTAAACATGAATATCAAATGTTGTGGCGCTTGTTAACTCCGGCATTGAGGGTTCGTGTAATCCTACACAATTAGTGGTGTTCATCATCCAACAAGAGTATATGTAGCACAAAGGAAAGAGAACTTATTAATTATGTGATCAATGTTGAGAGTGTCCACTAGTGAAAGTATGATCCCTAGGCCTTGTTTCCACCACAAAGAATTGCTTCCCATGCAAGCTATTTTACGGCGCCCTTGTTTCTTGTTTCTGCATCTTTACTTTCTGCAATATTACCACCATCTATACCTGTGTTTTACTATCTCTTCGCCGAACTAGTGCACCTATACATCGACAAGTGTATTAGGTGTGTTGGGGACACAAGAGACTTCTTGTATCGTGATTGCAGGGTTGCTTGAGAGGGATATCTTTGACCTCTTCCTCCACGAGTTCGATAAACCTTGGGTGATCCACTTAAGGAAAACTTTGATGTTCTACAAACCTGCTCTTGGAGGCCCAACACGTCTACAGAAAGAGCGTGAGTAGACATCAAGCTATTTTCTGGCCTGCGTTCGAGGAAAGGTAAAAGGTACTCACCTCGGATCTGCTACCAAGCTATTTTCCGTTGTAAGTACTCGAAGCTATTTCCTTTAGATCCTGCAATTGCATCTTTTGGTTTCTTGTTTACACTATTTAGGCATAATGGAAAGTAACAATGAGCTTCTTATTCTATTTCCTGAGTTAAGACATGGATTGTTTGATGCGAAAATTAAAAAACCTATGGAATCTTATTTGCATGCTAGTAGCAATGATATTAGTATGAACGCTTTGAACACCATTGTTGTTAATGATATGGAAAATTCTAAGCTTGGGGAAGCTGGTTTTGATGAGCATGATATTTTTAGTCCCCCAAGCATTGAGGAGAAAATTTTCTTTGATGATACTTTGCCTCCTATTTATGATGATTATAATGATAGTGGTCTTTTGGTGCCGCCTACTATGGAGAGTAAATTTTATTATGATTATACTATGCCTCCTACACTTGATGAGAATAATAATGATAGCTACTTTGTTGAATTTGCTCCCACTACAACTAATAAAATTGATTATGCTTATGTGGAGAGTAATAATTTTATGCATATGGCTCATGACAAGAATGTTATATGTGATAGTTATATTGTTAAGTTTGTTCATGATGCTACTGAAAGTTATTATGAGAGAGGGAAATATGGTTATATGCATCTTAATAATATTAAGTTTCCCCTCTTTATGTTGAAAATCTTGAAATTGCGCTTGTGTTGCTTTTCTATGCTTACCACTTTGTTCTTCATGAATTTATTTGTGTACAAGATTCCTTTTCATAGGAAGCATGTTAGACTTAAATGTGTTTTGAATTTGCCTCTTGATGCTCTCTTTTGCTTCAAATACTATTTCTTGCGAGTGCATCATTAAAACTACTGAGTCCATCTTAATGGCTATAAAGAAAGAACTTCTTGGGAGATAACCCATGTGTTTATTTTACTACAGCAATTTTTGTTTTGTTGAGTCTTGGAAGTTGTTTACTACTGTAGCAACCTCTCCTTATCATGTTTTTGTGCCAAGTAAAGTCTCTATGGTAAAATTGATGCTAGATTTGGATTGCTCTTGTAACAGATTCTGTCTGTCACGAATTTGAGCAGAAGTCTCTGTAAAAATCTAAAAAATCTGCAAATTTACGTGTGCGATCCTCAGATATGTACGCAACTTTCATTAGTTTTGAGTTTTTCCGTTTGAGCAAGTTAAGTGCCCTTTCAGATTCATCTTTACGGACTGTTCTGTTTTTGACAGATTCTGCCTTTTATTTCGCATTGCCGCTTTTGCTTTGTTGAATGGGTTTCTTTATTCCATTAACTTTCAGTTTTGTGCAATGTCCCGAAGTATTAAGAATGATTGTGTCACCTCACAACATGAATTTTTGATTGTGCACTAACCCTCTAATGAGTTTGCTTGAAGTTTGGTGTGGAGAAGTTTTCAAGGGTCAATAGAAAGGGTGATATAATGTGATCGCGAAGAGTGAAAGGTCTAAGCTTGGGGATGTCCCGGTGGTTCATCCCTGCATATTTTAAGAAGACTCAAGCATCTAAGCTTGGGGATTGATACGTCTCCAACGTATCGATAATTTCATATGTTCCATGCTACTTTATTGATGATACCTACATGTTTTATACACATTATATGTCATATTTATGCGTTTTACGGAACTAACCTATTAACAAGATAGTGCCAGTTCACATTTTGGGGTGTTTTTGAGAAGCTTTGGTTTGAAATCGCGAAATGAAATTATGCCCGGTTCATCATATTTTAAGAGCCGGAAGCATCGATGTGAGATGAAGCAGACATTATAGAATTTATGCGTCGGCCAAGATGAGGCCGGCCGGCCCAGCCTATGACCAACGCCCGCCTGGTGTCCACACAGCTCCGCCTCGACGCCCTTTTCGCCCAGGGTCCACGACCGAAAACGTGATACGAAGGAAGCCACGGTGAGAAAACTCCGAGCCGCCGCCATCGCGAAGCCAAGATCTGGGACAGGAGTCTCTGCTCGCACGCCGCCGGACGGGAAGTGCCCCGGAAGGCTTCTCCATCGCTCGCTGCCATCTCCACCGCCATCTTCATCACATTGCTGCTCCATGAGGAGGGAGTAGTTCTCATTGAGGCTCGGGACATGTAGCTATGTGGTTCATCTCTCTCCTATGTACTTCAATACAATAATCTCATGAGCTGCCTTACATGATTGAGATTCATATGATGATGCTTGTAATCTAGATGTCATTATGCTAGTCAAGTGAGTTTTACTTATGGATCTCCGGAGACTCCTTGTCCCACGTGTGTAAAGGTGACGGTGTGTGCACCGTGTGGGTCTCTTAGGCTATATTTCACATACTTATTCACTGTTATGAATGGCATAGTGAAGTGCTTATTTATATCTCTTTATGATTGCAATGTGTTTTGTATCACAATTTATCTATGTGCTACTCTAGCGATGTTATTAAAGTAGTTTTATTCCTACACGGTGTAATGGTGACAGTGTGTGCACTCGTGTTAGTACTTGGTTTATGCTATGATCATGATCTTGTAGATTGCGAAGTTAACTATTGCTATGATAGTATTGATGTGTATTATTCCTCCTACATAAGCATGAAGGTGACAGTGTGCATGCTATGTTAGTACTTGGTTTAGTCATGTCGATCTTTCATGCACTCTAAGGTTATTTAAATATGAACATTGAATTGTGGAGCTTGTTAACTCCTGGCATTGAGGGTTCGTGTAATCCTACGTAATGTGTTCATCATCCAACAAGAGAGTGTAGAGTATGCATTTATCTATTATGTTATGTGATCAAAGTTGAGAGTGTCCACTAGTGAAAGTCTATTCTAGGCCTTGTTTCTAAATATCGCTATCGCTGCTTGTTTACACTCGTAACTACTCTGCTACTTACTGCTTGTTTACTTCCTACAATATTACTACCATCAACTGCACGCCAGTAAGCTATTTTCTGGCGCCGTACTACTGCTCATATTCATTCATACCACTTGTATTTCACTATCTCTTCGCCGAACTAGTGCACCTATTAGGTGTGTTGGGGACACAAGAGACTTCTTGCTTTGTGGTTGCAGGGTTGCATGAGAGGGATATCTTTGACCTCTTCCTCCTGAGTTCGATAAACCTTGGGTAATCCACTTAAGGGAAACTTGCTGCTGTTCTACAAACCTCTGCTCTTGGAGGCCCAACACTGTCTACAAGAATAGAAGCACCTGTAGACATCAAGTACTTTCGCGCCGATTGCCGGGGAGGAAAGGTAAAGGCACTCATACTCCGGTTCAGTAACAGATTTCTTCGGCGCCGTTGTAAGTATCAAGCTATTTCCTTTAGACTATGCAATTGCGACATTTGGTTTCTTGTTTACACTAGTTAGGCATAATGGACAACAATGAGCTTCTTATTCTATTTCCTGATTTAAGACATGGATGGTTTGATGCGAAAATTAAAAAACCCATGGAACATATTAATATGAATGCTTTGAACACTATTGTTGCTAATGATATGGAAAATTCTAAGCTTGGGGAAGCTGGCTTTGATGAGCATGATATTTTTAGTCCCCCAAGCATTGAGGAGAAAATTTACTTTGATGATACTTTGCCTCTTATATTTGATGATGAGAATAATAATGATAGCTACTTTGTTGAATTTGCTCCCACTACAACTAATAAAATTGATTATGCCTATGTGGAGAGTAATAATTTTATGCATGAGACTCATGATAAGAATGCTTTATGTGATAGTTATATTGTTGAGTTTGCTCATGTTGCTACTGAAAGTTATTATGAGAGAGGAAAATATGGTTGTAAAAATTTTCATGTTACTAAAATGCCTCTCTATGTGCTGAAATTTTTGAAGCTACACTTGTTTTATCTTCCTATGCTTGTTACTTTGCTCTTCATGAACTTGTTTATTTACAAGATTCCTATGCATAGGAAGCATGTTAGACTTAAATGTGTTTTGAATTTGCCTCTTGATGCTCTCTTTGCTTCAACTACTATTTCTTGCGAGTGCATTATTAAAACTGTGAGCCCATCTTAATGGCTATAAAGAAAGAACTTCTTGGGAGATAACCCATGTGTTTATTTTACTAAAGCAATTTTTGTTTTGTTGAGTCTTGGAAGTTGTTTACTACTGTAGCAACCTCTCCTTATCATGTTTTTGTGCCAAGTAAAGTTTCTATGTTAAAGTTGATGTTATATTTGGGATCGCTGCGTAGAAACAGCATTGCTGTCTGTCACGAATCTGGGCACAAGTATCTGTAGAAAATTCGAAAAAATCTGCCAATTCGAGCGTGATCCTCAGATATGTACGCAACTTTCATTAGTTTTGAGTTTTCCATTTGAGCAAGTCTCGTGCCATTTTAAATTCGTCTTTACGGACTGTTCTGTTTTGACAGATTCTGCCTTTTATTTCGCATTGCCGCTTTTGCTTTGTTGAATGGGTTTCTTTGTTCCATTAACTTTCAGAAGTTTTGTGCAATGTCCAGAAGTGTTAAGAATGATTGTGTCACCTCTGAACATGTGAGTTTTTGATTATGCACTAACCCTCTAATGAGTTTGCTTGAAGTTTGGTGTGAAGGAAGTTTTCAAGGGTCAAGAGAGGAGTATGATATACTATGATCAAGAGGAGTGAAAGCTCTAAGCTTGGGGATGCCCCCGTGGTTCATCCCTGCATATTTCAAGAAGACTCAAGCATCTAAGCTTGGGGATGCCCAAGGCATCCCCTTCTTCATCGACAAATTATCAGGTTCCTTCTCTTGAAACTATATTTTTATTCGGTCACATCTTATGTACTTTACTTGGAGCGTATGTGTGTGCTTTTATTTTTGTTTTGTTATCTTAGTTCTCTGAATAAGTTCATCCTTGTGTGGGAGAGAGACACGCTCCGCTGGTTCGTATGAACACATGTGTTCTTAGCTCATAATATTCATGGCGAAGTTTCCTCTTCGTTAAATTGTTATATGGTTGGAATTGAAAATGCTACATGTAGTAATTTAAAATGTCTTGGATAATGTGATACTTGGCAATTGTTGTGCTCATGTTTAAGCTCTTGCATCATATACTTTGCACCTATTAGTGAAGAAGTACATAGAGCATGCTAAAATTTGGTTTCCATAATTGGTCTCTCTAAGGTCTAGATAATTTCTAGTATTGAGTTTTGAACAACAAGGAAGACGGTGTAGAGTCTTATAATGTTTACAATATGTCTTTTATGTGAGTTTTGCTGCACCGGTTCATCCTTGAGTTTGCTTCAAATAACCTTGCTAGCCTAAACCTTGTATCGAGAGGGAATACTTCTCATGCATCCAAAATCCTTGAGCCAACCACTATGCCATTTGTGTCCACCATACCTACATACTACATGGTATTTCTCCGCCATTCCAAAGTAAATTGCTTGAGTGCTACCTTTAAAATTCCATCATTCACCTTTGCAATATATAGCTCATGGGACAAAATAGCCTTAAAAACTATCGTAGTATTGAATATGTACTTATGCACTTTATCTTTTATTAAGTTGCTTGTTGTGCGATAACCATGCTTCTGGGGAACGCCATCAACTATTGTTGAATATCATGTGAGTTGCTATGCATGTCCGTCTTGTCTGAAGGATCTATCACCTTAGTGGTTGGAGCATGCAAAATTGTTAGAGAAGAACATTGGGCCGCTAACTAAAGCCATGAATCATGGTTGAAGTTTCAGTTTTGGACATATATCCTCAATCTCATATGAGAATAATAATTGTTGCTACATGCTTATGCATTTAAGAGGAGTCCATTATCTGTTGTCCATGTTGTCCCGGTATGGATGTCTAAGTTGAGAATAATCAAAAGCGAGAAATCCAAAATGCGAGCTTTCTCCTTAGACCTTTGTACAGGCGGCATGGAGGTACCCCTTTGTGACACTTGGTTGAAACATGGCATGCAAAGATCCGGTAGTCCAAGCTAAGTAGGACAAGGTGCGGGCACTATTAGTACACTATGCATGAGGCTTGCAACTTGTAAGATATAATTTACATAACTCATATGCTTTATTACTACCGTTGACAAAATTGTTTCATGTTTTCAAAATAAAAGCTCTAGCACAAATACAGCAATCGATGCTTTCTCTTTGAAGGACCTTTCTTTTACTTTTATTGTTGAGTCAGTTTACCTATCTCCCTCCACCTTAGAAGCAAACACTTGTGTGAACTGTGCATTAATTCCTACATACTTGCATATTGCACTTGTTATATTACTTTATGTTGACAATATCCATGAGATATACATGTTATAAGTTGAAAGCAACCGCTGAAACTTAATCTTCCTTTGTGTTGCTTCAATACCTTTACTTTGATTTATTGCTTTATGAGTTAACTCTTATGCAAGACTTATTGATGCTTGTCTTGAAGTACTATTCATGAAAAGTCTTTGCTTTATGATTCGCTTGTTTACTCATGTCATTACCATTGTTTTGATCGCTGCATTCATCTCATATGCTTACAATAGTATGATCAAGGTTATGATGGCATGTCACTTAAGAAATTATCTTCGTTATCGTTTACTGCTCTGACGAGCGAACTAAGCTTGGGATGCGTCGTTCCAACGTATCGATAATTTCATATGTTCCATGCTACTTTATTGATGATAAATACATGTTTTATACACATTATATGTCATATTTATGCGTTTCTGAACTAACCTATTAACAAGATGCCGAAGTGCCGGTTCTTTTCTGCTGTTTTTGGTTTCAGAAATCCTAGTAACGAAATATTCTCGGAATTGGACGAAATCAACGCCCAGGTTCCTATTTTGCCGGAAGCATCCAGAACACCGAGAGCGCCGGAGGGGGCCCTGTGGGCCCGGATGATAGGGTGGCGCGGCTCAGGCCCCGGCCGCCGCTATGGTGTCGCCGCCTCGTCGCCCTCCGACTCCGCCTCTTCACCTATTTAAAGGTCCCTGACCTAAAACGCTGAGGAAGCCACGGTGCGAGAAAGTTTCGAGCCGCCGCCATCGCGAATCAAGATCTGGGGGACAGGAGTCTCTGTTCCACGCCGGGACGGGGAAGTGCCCCCGGAAGGCTTCTCCATCGACACCGCTGCCATCTCCACCGCCATCTTCATCACCGCTGCTGCTCCATGAGGAGGGAGTAGTTCTCCATTGAGGCTCGGGGCTGTACCGGTAGCTATGTGGTTCATCTCTCTCCTATGTACTTCAATACAATAATCTCATGAGCTGCCTTACATGATTGAGATTCATATGATGATGCTTGTAATCTAGATGTCATTATGCTAGTCAAGTGAGTTTTACTTATGTGATCTCCGGAGACTCCTTGTCCCACGTGTGTAAAGGTGACAGTGTGTGCATGTGTGGGTCTCTTAGGCTATATTTCACAGAATACTTATTCACTGTTATGAATGGCATAGTGAAGTGCTTATTTATATCTCTTTATGATTGCAATGTGTTTTGTATCACAATTTATCTATGTGCTACTCTAGTGATGTTATTAAAGTAGTTTTATTCCTCCTACACGGTGTAATGGTGACAGTGTGTGCACTCGTGTTAGTACTTGGTTTATGCTATGATCATGATCTCTTGTAGATTGCGAAGTTAACTATTGCTATGATAGTATTGATGTGTATTATTCCTCCTACATAAGCATGAAGGTGACAGTGTGCATGCTATGTTAGTACTTGGTTTAGTCATGTCGATCTTTCATGCACTCTAAGGTTATTTAAATATGAACATTGAATTGTGGAGCTTGTTAACTCCGGCATTGAGGGTTCGTGTAATCCTACGCAATGTGTTCATCATCCAACAAGAGAGTGTAGAGTATGCATTTATCTATTCTGTTATGTGATCAAAGTTGAGAGTGTCCACTAGTGAAAGTCTATTCCCTAGGCCTTGTTCCTAAATACGCTATCGCTGCTTGTTTCTTGTTTCATCGCTGCATTACCGGCACTACCGCTTGTTTACTTCCTACAATATTACTACCATCAACTGCACGCCAGAAGCTATTTTCTGGCGCCGTACTACTGCTCATATTCATTCATACCACTTGTATTTCACTATCTCTTCCGAACTAGTGCACCTATTAGGTGTGTTGGGGACACAAGAGACTTCTTGCTTTGTGGTTGCATGAGAGGGATATCTTTGACCTCTTCCTCCCTGAGTTCGACAAACCTTGGGTAATCCACTTAAGGGAAACTTGCTGCTGTTCTACAAACCTCTGCTCTTGGAGGCCCAACACTGTCTACAAGAATAGAAGCACCCGTAGACATCAGGATGCCCAAGGCATCCCCTTCTTCATCGACAACTTATCAGGTCACTTCTAGTGAAACTATATTTTTATTCCGTCACATCTTATGTACTTTACTTGGAGCGTCTGTGTGCTTTTATTTTTGTTTTGTTATCTTCGTTCTCTGAATAAGTTCATCCTTGTGTGGGAGAGAGACACGCTCCGCTTTTTCATATGAACACTAGTGTTCTTCGTTTATGCTTTTAATGTTCAAGGGCGAAAGTTGATCGCTTCACTTATTGCTATTTGGTTGGAATCAGAAAATGCTTCATATGATTTTGAATAATTTGATACTTGGCAATTGTTTTGAGCTCTCATCATGTTTAAGCTCTTGCATCATGTAGTTTAAATCTAGTAGTGGAGAACTACCGTAGAGCTTGTTGAAATTTGGTTTGCATGATTGGTCTCTCTAAGGTCTAGATATTTTCTAGTAAAAGTGTTTGAGCAACAAGGAAGACAGTGTAGAGTCTTATAATGCTTGCAATATGTTCTTATGTAAGTTTTGCTGTACCGGTTTATACTTGTGTTTGCTTCAAACAACCTTGCTAGCCAAAGCCTTGTACTGAGAGGAAATGCTTCTCGTGCATCCAAAACCTTGAGCCAAAACCTATGCCATTTGTGTCCCCCATATCTACCTACTATGTGGTATTTCCTGCCATTCCAAGTAAATACTTCATGTGCTACCTTTAAACAATTCAAAAGCTATTATCTCTTATTTGTGTCAATGTTTTATAGCTCATGAGGAAGTATGTGGTGTTTTATCTTCGATCTTGTCATTTACAGACTTTCACAATGGACTAGTGGCTTCATCCGCTTATCCAATAATTTTGCAAAAAGAGCTGGCAATGAGGTTCCCAGCCTCAATTAATTAACTTGCATTAATAATTCTCTTCACATGTTTTGCTCTGATTTATCAGTAAGCAACTTAAATTTGCAAGTAGGCACTCCTCCATGGTATGTGAATGTTGGAAGGCACCCGAGGATTCGGTTAGCCATGGCTTGTGAAAGAAAAGGTTGGGGGGAGTGTCATCTAATAAATAAAACTAAAGTACATGTGTAAACAAAGAGAAGAGGGATGATCTACCTTGCTGGTAGAGATAACGTCCTTCATGGGAGCCGCTCTTGAAAGTCTGGTTGATAAGGTAGTTAGAGTACCCATTACCATTCGTTGACAACAACAAACACCTCTCAAAATTTTACTTTTATGCTCTCTATATGATTTCAAAACTTGAAAAGCTCTAGCACATGATTTAATCCATGCTTCCCTCTGCGAAGGGCCTATCTTTTACTTTATGTTGAGTCAGTTTACCTATTTCCTTCCATCTTAGAAGCAAACACTTGTGTCAACTGTGCATTGATCCTTACATACTTGTTTATTTGCATTCATCATATTACTCTATGTTGACCATTATCCATGAGATATTGATGTTGAAAGTTGAAAGCAACCACTGAAACTTATATCTTCCTTTGTGTTGCTTCGATGCCTTTGCTTTGAATTTATTGCTTTATGAGTTAACTCTTATGCAAGACTTTTGATGCTTGTCTTGAAAGTACTATTCATGAAAAGTTTTGCTATATGTTATCTATTTGTTAGCAAGCTATAGATCATTGCTTTGAATCACTTCATTCATGTCATATGCTTTACAATAATGTTGATCAAGATTATGATGGTAGCATGTCACTTCAGAAATTATTTGTGTTATCGTTTACCTACTCGAGGCGAGTAGGAACTAAGCTCAGGGATGCTGATACGTCTCCAACGTATCTATAATTTCTTATGTTCCATGCTACTTTATTGATGATATCTACATGTTTTATACACATTATATGTCATTATTATGCGTTTCCGGAACTAACCTATTGACGAGATGCCGAAGGGCCGCTTGTTTTCATTTTTGGTTTCGAAATCCTAGTAAGGAAATATTCTCGGAATCGGACGAAATCGCCGCCCAACATCTTAGGATCACGCGAAGCTTCACCCGAGAGGGACCAGGGGGCCACTGGGCCACTGGACACCACCCCGGCGCGGCCCGGGGGCGCGCCCCCTAGTGTGTCGTCGCCTCGTTGACCTTCTGACGACGCCTCTTCGCCTATATAAGGTCCCTGACCTAAAACACGAGACGAATAAGCCACGGTGCGAGAAAAGTTCCAGAGCCGCCGCCATCGCGAAGCCAAGATCTGGGGGACGAGTCTCTGTTCGGCACGCCGCCGGGACGGGAAGTGCCCCCGGAAGGCTTCTCCATCGACACCGCTGCCATCTCCACCGCCATCTTCATCACCGTTGCTGCTCCCATGAGGAGGGAGTAGTTCTCCATCGAGGCTCGGGGCTGTACCGGGCTATGTGGTTCATCTCTCTCCCTATGTACTTCAATACAATAATCTCATGAGCTGCCTTACATGATTGAGATTCATATGATGATGCTTGTAATCTAGATGTCATTATGCTAGTCAAGTGGGTTTTACTTATGTGATCTCCGGAGACTCCTTGTCCCACGTGTGTAAAGGTGACAGTGTGTGCACCGTGTGGGTCTCTTAGGCTATATTTCACAGAATACTTATTCACTGTTATGAATAGCATATTGAAGTGCTTATTTATATCCCTTTATGATTGCAATGTGCTTTGTATCGCTACTAGTCTATGTGCTACTCATGTGATGTTATTAAAGTAGTCTATTCCTCCTGCATGGTGTAATGGTGACAGTGTGTGCATCGTGTAGTTCTTGTCGTAGATTATGATCATAATCTCTTGTAGGTTATGGAGTTGATTATCGCTATGATAGTATTGATGTGATCTATGCCTCCTTCATAGTGTGATGGTGACAGTGTGCATGCTATGTTAGTACTTGGTCTATTTTGCAAAGATCTATTATACTCTAAGGTTACTTAAACATGAATATCGAATGTTGTGGCGCTTGTTAACTCCGGCATTGAGGGTTCGTGTAATCCTACACAATTAGTGGTGTTCATCATCCAACAAGAGTATATGTAGCACAAAGGAAAGAGAACTTATTAATTATGTGATCAATGTTGAGAGTGTCCACTAGTGAAAGTATGATCCCTAGGCCTTGTTTCCACCACAAAGAATTGCTTCCCACGCAGCAAGCTATTTTCTGGCGCCGCTTGTTTACTGTTTTTACTGCATCTTTACTTTTCTGCAATATTACCACCATCTATACCACCTGTGTTTTACTATCTCTTCGCCGAACTAGTGCACCTATACATCTGACAAGTGTATTAGGTGTGTTGGGGACACAAGAGACTTCTTGTATCGTGATTGCAGGGTTGCTTGAGAGGGATATCTTTGACCTCTTCCTCCCTGAGTTCGATAAACATTGGGTGATCCACTTAAGGAAAAACTTGCTGTTCTACAAACCTCTGCTCTTGGAGGCCCAACACTGCCCACGGAAAGAGCGTGAGTAGACATCAACAGCCCACTGAGGCCTGCCCAAAACGGTTCGGTGGAACCGAACCACCTCGGCCCACCTCACACACTCACTCGCTCACCGCTCACTCGCGAAACCCTAGCGCCCGAGGCGATTCGATGGCGACGTCGTCGCCACCATGGCCGCCGCCTGCTCCGGCCAACTCCGGCCGAGCTAGGGCTCGCTGTGGTGCTCCGATGACTTAGCGCACGACGGCGCTTCTAATCGTCCGTGTAGTTTCGTCGATTTTGTCCTCGACCGTGCGTGTGCGTGACACCCACAGTCGCCGATGGATCCGTGGCGATCTCCGTCGATCTGCTCTTCCTCACCACTCCTGGGTGTTCGCCGCCTTCCCTGGTGATGTGCGTGCCCTGGCACGGGCCTGGCCGCGGTTTGGCGCCGCCGTGGCTGGCATGTGCCACCGTGCTGCCATTACTACCGCCCCGTTCTTCACCAGGTAACCCTCCTCTGCTTCTTCTACCTCTTCTACTCCATTCACTCCTTCTCAATCTGTGCCTACTGCCCCTAGAGTATGTTGTTGCTGTTGTGCTCGACATGCTGCTGTGCTGGTGATGCGGATGTGCTTACTGTGCTCTACTCCTAAGCCTACTGATGAAATTCCTATGCTTACTGGCTCACTGTGTTATGATCGATCTATTTGTTCATGTCTATGTGGTGTGCAAATGCTTACTGGCCCTTGTGCATATGTCTATTGGACTTGTTCTTATGCCTACTGGCTTGTCCCTATGCTTACTGGTTGATTCATATGCTCATTGACTTGTGATTGGCCTAGGTTAGCTTTACTGACACTTGTGGTGTCAGTGATGCTCACCCATGCCTTGTGTAGGCTTCAGTTGATCCAATCCTTGGATCAGGGCTTATCTATGATGCTCTGCTATGCCTTGTGCTTGATCTATTTGAGCAATTGAATGCTAGTGGCTAATTATTGGTTAATTCCTTTGCTAAATGGATGAATTTCTAGTTGTTACTATCACTCATGCATGCTTATGATGCTTATGTCTCTGTATGTGTGCTGTTGCTACTGTCCATAGCTCACTGGACTTGATCCAGTGGCTAGGATGCAATGGTGCATGCTGTTGTTGCCTCACAGTGATGTTATTGTATGATTCATGCATGGATTTGTTATGTACTCATGCCTGGGTGCATTAATTATTGATGAACTGCTTATGCAGTGTTGATTAATTGCCTTGCTATGCATGATTTGATATTTCCATGATCCATTTGGAAATAATCCAAGTCTAAATTCATTACTGAATGATGATGTCTTAAATTCTTGGTTAATTGGATGATTTTGTGTTTGATGTGACCTCAGTAGTCTTGCTACTGCTTGGTTGCTCACACAGTTGGCTAGCTAGTTCTTGTTGGTTACTCACCTTTGCTTGCATAATAGGGAATCATAATTAATATGAAAGCCATTATGCTTGCCTGTGAAGAAAACTAGGGTTTACTGATGGTTTAGTGGCTAGGGTTTCGCTAGGTGGTTCTTGGTAGCTGCTATTACTTGTAAACCTTCTAGTGCTATCTGTGCATGTGTGCTTGCTTGTGTGCACATCTGTGCATCTGTTCTTGCTTATATGCATAGAAATGGTGTCTGGATGGTTTTAGGCTCTAGTAGCTCCTTTTTTACTACCAGTGATCCTTGGTAAACACCAAGTGATGATCACCCTTGAGCATCTGCTCAACCCATGAGTTGTGTCATGCAGAAATGATGGATTGGATCCACTGGATCCTCTCCGGGTATTCGGTATACCTTGTTTCAGCTCCTAGAAAGTAATTTTGTGTTGATGCAGTGCTTCTGGATGGTTGCTATGATCACAGCCGTTCACCTCCTAGCTCCTGGTTGATACTTAGGTCACCATGATCTATGGATGATTGGTTGGTGGTTTTTGAATGGATGGATGGTTTCTGTGGTTGCTTGTGTTGTTCTTGAGCAAGAACAGGATGAACTATGCACTAGTTCTTGCTGGTTACTTGGTGAATGGTTATCTGGTCGACTGTGTATTGCTTCTAGGGTTTCTACCCTATTTATACCTCTGCTAGTTCTTCTCTGGCTATGCCACACAAGCATGGCTTGACTTGGTGACTAAGCTGTTTTTGTTGTGCTGTTGGGTTCACAGCAACTCATGAGCTGTGAGCTTCTTTGGTGAAACTTGAGCCCCTCAGCATGCCCAGGTTTGGTCCGCTGTTGAGCCTATCCTGGTGCTGTCCAAGTTTTGGACAAGCACAAGTGTCTTGACACTTGGTATCACCCCTGGCTAGTTACTAACTTGATTTCTAACCCTCCTGTACAGCTCTTCTCTCTATTTTACAGGTTTTGAGGATTTTAGTATAGGATCAAATTGACGTAATCTTCTTTTTATTTTGTTTACTTATTCATTCAATTCTTGTAATAAAGAATATTGAAAGATCGAGATGTCGCCTAGAGGGGGGTGGGGTGAATAGGCAATTAAAAACTCTTGCGGATTTTTCTTGTAGGAATGCGGAATTAAACTAACGTTTAGTTTACAAGCACAAACCCTAAATATGCTAGGCTCAACTAAGTGTAACAATATCAACTAGAGCTAAGCAAGATAGGCACAAGATATATGTAGCACAAGTGATAGCAAGATATATGTACTTCAAGCACGATGGCTATCACAAGGTAGAGAGCTCGGGTATAGAAATAACCGAGGCACGCGGAGACGAGGATGTATTCCCGTGTTCCCTTGCTTTGCAACAAGGTACGTCACGTTTGGAGGAGTGGAGGTCCCACGAAGGATTCCCCACGCCACGAAGGCTCACCCTATTCTCCGAACCACACCCACGAAGGATAATGGCCCTTTCCTTATGGTTAGCTTTTCCTCCCCTCCGGAGATGGCAAGCTCCACAACCACTTCACAAGCTCCACAAAGGAGAAGCCCCGGCCTCTTCACAATATTCTTGAAGAGATCACCGGAGCACCAACCGCCAAGCCAACTAGGAGGTTTCCCTCCAAGAGTAACAAGCTCACGGTCTCTCACTCGAACTAATCGTGGTGGAGAGCTCAACACTATGCAATGATGCAAAGCAAGAACACTAGAGGTGTTCAAGTCCTTCACTCTCAAATCCCACCCAAACAACAAATGCTAGGATGAGATTGGAGAGGAAGAACAATGGGGAAAGTCAACAAAAGACTCCAAGATCTAGATCCCAAGAGTTCCCCTCACTTAGAGGAGAAATGGATTGGTGGAGGTTGTAGATCTAGATCTCCTCTCTTAGATCCCTCAAGAATGAGCAAGAATCATGGGGGAATCAAGAGAGAGAGCAAGTTCTTCAAAGGCAACAATGGAGGAGAGAGAATGGAAGAACTAACTCAGCCCAAGGTGGAAGAAGGGCTATTTATAGCCCAAGAGAAAATATAACCGTTGGGGAAAAGTTGGGCTGAGTCAACCATCGAGGAAGCCGGTCAACCGGGCCTGAGGCCGGGCCGTCCGGTCCAGGGCCCGGTCAGACCGGGCCACAGACCGGACCAGCCGGTCCAAACCGGTCGGCAGGCCGGACCCCGACCGGGGTCACTGCGTCGTCCAGGAGCTCCTCCGGTTGGCGCCCGGTTGGCGACCGGTTGGCGACCGGTCGACCGGACGGCACGCCGGGCCCGCCGGTCTGTAGGCCGGCTGACCGGGCGGCAGACCGGAACCGGCCGGCGCATGGGCAGGTCCGACCGGGTCCCTGACCGGGTGAGCAGGAAAACATGTTTTACTAAAACTGTGATAACTTTTGTGTCCGGACCCCGATTGACATGAAACCAATTTTGTTGGAAATATGGAGACTCCTCACAGGATATTTTTAGATGTTTTTAGAGAGGGAGTCTCCCACCGTCAAGAAACGGTGAAGACGTCCAAACTCGAAAACGCAATAGAAGATGCATGCGGATTCCGTTTTCGATGAACTTGGGCTTGTTGTAAAGCTAGCAACAAGCTCAAGAACTTCTCACAGAGAAACACCAAGAAGCAATAGGGATATGCAAAGTATGCAAAGGATTGAGCTCCCTAAGACGATGCGATCAAGTTACCCAACCGAAAGCCCCTCTTGATAGTGCGGCTATCTATCCTATAATCCGGTCTCCCAACAACCACCTTGAGACCGGTAAAAGGAAAACCTATCAAGGTCATACCTTTGCCTTGCGCATCCCGCTTGATCTTGATGATAATTCTTCAAGCTCCACTCAAGCCGGAATGCCTCACTTGATCATCGTTGCTTCGTGAAGACTCACAAATGCTCCCCCATACACCATGATGGGAAAGCTTCATTGATGCACATCTTCACATGTCCATTATCACATGGACGGCAAGCTTCAAGTATGTGATCCACTTGAGATGCTCATCTTGAACTTGCCCAAATCCACCTTGTATCTTCTCATACTCACTTAAGATAGAGCATGGCTAATGTTGAGTTCCACATAAGAACTCCATCTTCATTTCTTCTTCTTGATCATATCACATATATATCTTCAAACCGATGATCTTGATGCCAATACACAAGGTATATCTTTTATCTTCATGGCATCCATACTTGAATCCAACATATGGAGTACAAGTAGTACCTATGGAATATTCCTTCATATAAACTTAATGAAAACATTAGTCCATAGGGGTTGTCATTAATTGCCAAAACCACACATAGGGGCAATGTACCCTTACAAATATTGTAAAGACATTGTATATGTGTGTGTATTATCAATAAAGCTCAAATTTTCCTTATGAGCTCAATTGTATTTGTATTATTCACTTATAAATGATTGGTGTATTTTAATTTGAAATTCAAAGTGATTTGAATTATGAAATGTATTTGAATCATGAATTCATATTTCATTTTCTATATTGTTTATCCTTTACTCTTTGAGTTTTAAATTTAATATGACTTGTCAAATCAAAATCAACTCCCAAATACACAAGTTACAAAAGAGATCATGTCCAACTTCTTAACCTCCCAATGCCTAACCCTAATTGCAATTGAGAGAGAACCTCGATCCCTTTTAGGTTTTTATGCAATAAGGCGTGAAAATTTCCCCCGTTTTGCGATGAAATGCACATCACATTTCTAATCTACCCTTCGATGTTCCTATGTTCTGGGTTATTACATACCTACATCTAGCTGGCATTGTACTCATGGAGGATGGAGGCCGCAACATTAGTCATGGTCCGCGTCGTCTAATCGGACTCTTCGTCCGAAGAGGAGTCAATGACCTCCGCGTGAAACTTGTCCAGCATCTTCCACATGTCCATCGCGTGGGTAGCAATGGGATCAATGGCCGCACAATAGCGCCCAAACGATGAGTAAGAAACCCCACGGCGCACCAGACCGAATGTGGTGTGGCGAGGTCGGGCGTAACTGACATATGTTTGTCTCAAAGAGGATACGCGCGGCGGAACCTACCCGACTGGAGATCCTGTTCTCCGCACACGACATCGCGTAAGGCGCACTGCGGCGGGCGGGGTTGCATGGTGGCATCGCACTATGGCATCATAGAAGGGGGAATGAAGCAAATCCGCGCGGTCGATTTCGTTGTTTCTGACGTGTGGAACCGGGTAAGAAAAGTAGATCAGCCACCACGCATGCGTGACGTTGAAACCGACGCATATTGGGGCCGCGTTTGCATCGCCGCGGACGGCCCATACACTATGCGTCGGGTCGCTGGAGTAGGGTCCAGACGTATTTTCCATCCGCGCGGATGCAAACGGACGGCCCCCGTTGGAGATGCCCTAATTCCAAACTGATTATGCGAAAATGACGGGAGTGCCCTTTTGAATCAATGGTCAGATTTGACTGGTACTGTCCCCACCCCCAATTAGGAGTAGTGGGTACTGAAAAAACGCCCTGGAAATAATATTGCCTCAGTTAAGATGTCGTGTCTGAGTTTAAGAGTACTGAGTAGAGTCTAGTCCGGTATGGAGTCAGCAAGGCTTGCGTAGAGTTTTTGGTTTGCTCCCCGGTTAGCATACAAGTAGTAATCGGCTTGAATATGTATAGACCATGGTTTAGCTCTCGTTCGAGTCACACAACACAGGGCGTCTAAGCCTACCTTTTGGCCGGCAAAGTTTTGCGTGCGTGTGATCCGTGCGCGAAACCTAAATATCATGAAGAAATCCCGAACAGAGTTTCCGGTGGGCAGATGCATTGGAGACCACTGGGAGAACACGGCGCCGTCGCCTACCACCGTGGACGACGATGTCCCCGACGAGCTGCTCGAACTAGTATTCCTGCGCCTCCCTTCTTCTTCGCTGCACCTCATCCGTGTCGCGCGCACCTGCAAACGTTGGCGCCGCATTGTCGCCAACAGCGGCTTCCTCCGACGCTTCCGAGTTCTCCACCCGCGTCCAGTCGTCGTCGGTCACTACCGCGTCGATAACCGTAGGTCGTCCCCACCGGGCTCCAATCCTGTCTTCGCAGTATCCCCATCAGCGGACACCACCGTCCACCTGCAACCCCAGCGCTTCTCTCTCAACTTCCTCCCGACCGGTCACGGTGGCTTCTGGGACATGGCCGACAGCCGAGGCGGCATGCTGCTCCTCTACGAGCGCACTGAGGACAAATTCTGGCCACGGCCCCGCCACCTCGTGGTCTGCGATCCCATGGCACGACGCTGCAGCAGGGCAATCGCTTTCCCCGCGTTTCACGGCAGCAAATTCCTCGGCGCGTTCCTGCTCGATGGCGATGCCGACGAGGCCGGTGGACGCATCGGCCTGACAAACTTTAGGATAATAGTAGTCACTCTCTATAACCATGGCTTGGCCAGGTCCTTCGTATTCTCCACCACCAACGGTAACCGTGGCGGCTGGACCTTGGCGACGAGCAAGTCGGTCGGCCCGAGTTGCATATTGTTCGCGGGGCATGTCGCGGAGTCTGTCTACTGGACTACCGCTGGCGCGGAAATTCTCGTTCTTGACAAAGACACCATGGAGTTAAAGTTATCTATTTTGTTCCCCCTGTACGCATGCTACGTCGTGTGTTCAATGTCCGGGTTCGTGCGCTGTCACGATGGTACAGTGCGCATTGTCCTCCTGCTACCGTACCAGAAGCACCTCATGATCTTCATACAAGCGGAGGGCAGCGATGATTGGGTTGAAGAGAAGACTATCCAACTGCCGCAGTTGGTCCCCCAGGTACAAGTTGATGATGCTGAGTTCATCCTACACAAGATTGTCTCGGTCGCAGAGGGATCCATCACGTTGGGGACGAAGGAAGGCATGGGGCTCGTCTCCGTTGACCTCACCACCATGGAGTTTAAGCACGTCACGCACGACAGGAACGAGTATCACGGGCCGGCGCACATGTACCAGCTGCCATGGCCTCCCACAATCAGAGCTTGCTTACCGTGAACCAGCGGTTTATTGGAGAAATGCATCTTTCGATGTCACAAGGGCCTCCAACATTATCTACCGTTGGCTATTTGGAGATTTGTGCTATTTTTGATACAAAACAACCATCGCACCTTACTTTTTAAGTTAAATACAGTTTTTCATATCATCACATAACTTATTAGATTTTCACATGATTAACACCTAGATATACATCAAAGATTTTAAAATAATATTACCATTCCATTTTAATAATTTCTAGAGATTAGTTACGGAGGAATATTTGTACTAGTTTTCCAAGGTAAATGAAAGTTTCACCACATATTCAATTTAACTATCTCAGTTTTTACACAATTCATACCTTAAAATAAACCACACATTTCTAAGAAACTATATAAGGATTCAGCATTAATATTTTTCAACAATGTTACATCACAGAAATATTCAGAAAAAAAACGTCATATATTTAACAAATTTTCACCATGATATTTAACAAAATTCCACCAAGATAACTAACAAACTTCCACATAAGATTTCGTTCATGATTAAGTTACAGATTCAAACATGTTTCAACAATATTCACACAATAAGCATACAATATTTCATATAATAATTTTCACACAATATTCATACATGATTCCATCAGGGGTCATGCATAATTCAACAATACATTTCACGGAATTTTTTTTAGACAATCACTAGTGAAAAGAAACTACAATTTTTTTAAACCATCTGCTGACGGGGGTACAGCCCATCGTATATAAAGAAGAAAACATACATACAAGAAAAAAAAATTGAAATGCTTTTCCCCCCTATATAACTAGTACCTAAATATGTTTCATAGAAGAAACACGTGAGAATGACCTCGGATGGGATCCAAAAATAGTAATACATTTCGCTGTCAACATGTTTCATAGAAGAAACACGTGAGAATGACCTCAGATGGGATCCAAAAATTCATTTTTGCTATATTTTTTTTTACAAAATGACCTCCCACCTTAGTTTTTAAGTTCAATACAGTTCTGCATGTCACCCCATAAATTATTAGATTTTCACATGACATAACATATAATATTGACATTCCTCAGCGCGTTCCTGCTCGATAGCAATGCTGAGGCCGGTGGACGCATCAGCCTGACAAACTATAGGATAATAGTCACACTCTACGACGGTGGCATGCCAAGTCCTTCGTATTCTCCACCAGCAACGGAAACGGTGGTGGCTAGACCTTGGCGACGAGCAAGGCGGTCAACCCAAATTGCATATTGTTCGCGGGGCATGTCGCGGAGTCTGTCTACTGAAAAAACGAAGGTGTAGAAATTCTCGTTCTCCACGAAGACCCCATGGAGTTAAAGTTGTCTCTTTTGTTCCCAGGTCACATGTCTCGCACTTATTTAAAGATTGTTAACTTGGCCAACATGATATCAATTGTACAACATAAAATACTTTTAGTGATATATTTTGTGCAATATATATCGTGTATTACCATGGTTTACGACCTAGGGATACATGCAAGCACATTCGTTTGACATAATGTGACCTTGGATAAATTTAGTCATTGTTTATTCCCTTATTGAAAATGTAAAATTTCCTTTTGATAAATTTTTATTTTTCAAGCACATTCGTTTGACATAATGTGACCTTGGATGTCTCACGGGCATGTGAACAAGGGCGCTTGTCATGGTAGGGAGTGATCACCACTTGTTCGACGAATCTTGCTATAGGGCATAACCCACGAGCATGAGTGGCCTAGCGCATACTACCTCTATTTCCAATAATATAAGGTGTAAAATTCAGTCAAACGTCAGATCTTGCAAAGTTTGATTAAAATAATAATAATAAGTACATTATTAAACTATATTTCATGGTTGATCTATTGATATGGATTTTGTTTCTAGATGCTCATGTTTTTTCTACAATCTTGGTAAAACATATAGAACATTGACTAAACTCCTCCAATGAGATGCCCTTTTTTTTCTTGCCAGGAAATATTTGGATATATTGCCTTTGTTCGCATAAAGTAGGATTTTTCTTCCATTTCGTCATATTTGAACCTAAGGATCAAGGATGGCAATATTATCCATGGATCCGGGTATCCACGGATATCCGGCCCAACGGGCACGGGTAGGGAGGGCCGATTATGTACACGGATTTCATTGGGGCGGATATCCGGTAGGTCATGGGGAGGGCATGCATAGATGTTTTGCCCTGTGGATATCCGGGTGATATTGTGGGACCCACATCTCAGTGAGACATGGGATTTTACCTAGGTCTAGTTGGTCCTCTCTTGAGGCTAAAATCACCATAGCCCATGTTGAATCATTTAATATCATAATTTTAGGCTCCATGCTTGTTTACACCAATTTATATGTTTTGCTCATGCTTCGTTGCACTTTTATATATTTTCCACACTAACCTATTAACAAGATGCCACAATGCCAGTTCCCTATTTCTGCTGTTTTGTATTTCAGAAAAGTTGTACAGGAAATATTCTGGAATTGGACGAAACAAAAGCCGAAGTCAATATTTTCGAACGAAGATAGAGTCCGGAGGTGGGGGTCGAAGAAGAGGCGGGCGCACCACACCCAGGCGACCTGGCCCCAGCCGTGCCTAGGGTGGTGTGGGCCCCTCAGCCAGACCGACATCGCCCTCGCCTATTTAATCACGATCTCGGGAAACCTAAATATCCGAGCCTCCATCCCACGAAAAGTTCCATTGCGGCCGCCATTGCAGACCCTAGCTGGGGAGGGTTCGGCTCTTCCCTGCACCGAGGGGATATCATCGTCGGAGGCATCTACATCTCCATGCCCGCCTCCGAAGTGATGCCTAAGTAGTTCATCTCTAGACCATGGGTCCATTGCAGTAGCTAGATGGTGGTCTTCTCCAATTTGTGCCTCATGTTTAGATCTTGTGAGCTCCCCTACATGATTAAGATCATCCTTATGTAATGCTACATGTTGTATTTGCTGGGATCCGATGAATATTGTGTACTATGTTGAGATCGATTATATATTCTTGACATATGTTATTTGTGATCTTGCATGCTCTCCGTTGCTAGTAGATACTCTGGCTAAGTAGATACTTGTGACTCTAAGAGGAGGTGTTTATGCTCGATAGTAGGCTCATGCCTCTAGTTTTCTGGAAGAGTGAAAATAACTTCTATGATCGTAGATGTGCTCTTGCTACTAGGGAGAAAACAATAATGTTTTATCCAAGGGTAATTCTATTGTTTACTTTACACACATTGCTTAATGTGATAATGTTGCTTGCAACTTAATACTGGAAGGGTTCGGACGATAACCGGAAGGTGGATTATTAGTCATAGACGAGTTGGGATTACGGTCTATGTATTATGTTGTAATGCCCAAACGAATCTCATAGTAATCATCTTGTCATGTATGGTCGGTATTCTGTCAATTGTTCAGTTGTAATTTGTTCACCCCGACATGTTATTTATCTTTATGGAGAGACACCTCTAGTGAACTGTGGACCCCGGTCCTTTCCTTTACACTGATAAATTCAACCACTGCAATCTTGCTCTACTTACTTACTGCAAACTTTGTTCTCTTTAATTACTGCAAACAACTCTTTCCACTCGATACGTCTAATCCTTTGTGTGTTCAGCAAAACCGGTGAGATTGACAACCTCACTGAAAGTTAGGGCAAAGTATTTTGGTTGTGTTCTGTGCAGGTTCCACGTTGTTGCTGACGATGGTAGTGCGTCCTGCCAATAGTCACAGCAACACCTCTCTGTCACGCATTTCTCCTACTGGTCGATTAAACCTTGGTTTCTTACTAAGGAAAAACTTGCTACTATGCTCATCATAACTTCCTCTCGGGATTCCCCAACGGTGTGCAATATGCGCTCATCAGCCCACTAAGTCTAACACGTAACCACTGATTACCACTTATCTTATGGCCTCCCCCTCTGACTCCCTCACACGATTCCAGGAGGGCTTGGTCGGCGGCCCTCCCTTCCACCTCTCCGGCAGTCTGAATCTCCTCCGCGGTTGTCTTGCTCTCATCTCGTCGCCCTTCCTCCTCCTCATATTCATTGCCCACATAATTTTTGCTGAAATGCTATAGAAATATTGTTGAAATGATGTCAAGATGTTGTTGTTATGCTCAAATATTGTTTTGTTGATGTACATTGTACGTAAACACATGGATATCCACGGATATCCGGATATCCGACGGATTTGGATTTGGAGCGGCATCCATGCCCATAGATAGTTTCATGGGCAGACGCTAATGGATTTGATTTTGGTATATCCGTCCAAACTCGCTCCATTGCCATCCTTAGTTGAACGTGAATCCTCATATGAAAATATGAAGTGTCCTTCAACATATTTTAAAATTTTAACATCACATTATGTTCGACTTAATGTGCCATGGGATTTCCGAGGGAGCACATGCAATAAACTTGACAAAAGGTGACACCCCTCAAATGAGAATGGCCTATCATTTAAGATATTGTGCCTTCGATGTATATGATTATTTTTTCTTGCTAGAAAATAATTTGATATTGTATGTT
Organism: Lolium multiflorum; assembly: GCA_030979885.1. NCBI lineage: Eukaryota > Viridiplantae > Streptophyta > Magnoliopsida > Poales > Poaceae > Lolium > Lolium multiflorum. Next base: position 47,347 of record JAUUTY010000201.1, on the reverse strand, counting down.
ATATTGGTTTTGCAATTGATTTCATTTTATGCAAATTGAATGTCTTCATTTTGCCGGAAGGGAATCCTCCAATGCACCAACGGTCAAGCTGATCCATTGTCATGCGAAGTTGTCAGATTACGGGCCCACATGTCAGCGACCTCGCACCAGAGTAAGGATTGTCCGAGGACCTCGTCCCATCCTATCATCAGAGTCGATCGTTTAGATTTAGATAAAATAAAATAAAATAAATATAGAAACTGATGTAAGGACAATTCCACCTGACGCCTAAGCTGTGATAATTCATATTTGATCTTGAGTGCATATGCTTCCTTTACCTAAAAAATATATCTGAAAGTGCAAAAAATATTTGAAAATATTTATGCTTGCACATATCCATATTCTATGTGGGCATGTAAAGTTTCATGAAAACCCAACAACTTTTGTGCACGGTGTAATAGCTAAAAAAATGTCTCGTGCAAATCTTTATTTTAGTACCAAATTTATCCTTTTTAGATAGGTCAGTTTTTCGTTAAACAACTTGGTGCATCACTAGATTCTGAAGATGTCTACGTGGCATGTGGTTTTGGATTTTTTTTAACATTTTAACATGTGTTTAAAATTCATTTTAAATAAAGGAAGCATGCGTGCCTCAGAGTAAAAAACGCTGCCTTTAGCTCGTCCTATTGCACTAGTGGAAAAACGCTCATCAATACCGGTTCCAGAGGGCCATTTGCACCGGTTTAGCAACCGGTATAAAACATCCGGTGCAAAAGGCCCCCACCCTTTCGTACCGGTTCCTTACGAACCGGTATAGATGGGCCTCCACGTGGGCGCCCAGGAGAGCGCACGGCGATGGACCTTTCGTACCGGTTTGTACTACAAACCGGTGGCAAAGGTTGGCTACCGCGGCAGGAAAAATTCATGAATCTCTGCCGCGGCAGAGAATTCAGGGTTTAGGGTTTTTGCAGGGGTTTAGGGGTATCGGAGCGTTTCATATCGCGTCGATGCACCGGAAATGCGTTTGGGTTTACGTAGTACATGAAGATCAAGGTGATGCATATCAAGTTGGTGCATATAATATAACACACATGTAATTGCATAAGTAGTACTCTCCGATGCAAATCAAGTCGATGCACCATAGTACATGCATGAAGATCGATCTATTACACATGTACCATAGTGGTACACTCCGAGTCAAACTATATATACACACAAAGCAATCGAGGAGCTGGAGAAGATCTTTATGCATAGTGGTACTCTCCGGATGGTGATATGACTTCCCGAAGGAAAAATCCCGCCAATTCCTCGCCGATTGCTTTGAAGCGCTCCTCGATTCTGATCTTCTCCCGCTTTCTTCTCAACTGTAAAAGAATAAGATGAATACATGAGCTATGTGTGTTATATCAAATCACAAATCAAACAATTATTACTGAAACTCAGCACAACTTATGGTAAGAAAATAAATTTGTGAATATTATTTTCGTACCTCTCTATTTCTTTCATTATTCGCTCTCTCGCTGACAATTCTGTGGATGTACTCGCAAACGTAGTATCCACATAGATTAGTCCCCGGTGGTTGTTTTGCGCATTTCTGTACAAGAATATAATTCAGTCAAACAATAATGAAGTATGATAAAGGTGTGTGGACCTAGGTAGTACTACTTACTTTGTTCGCACGCCATACCAGCTTCGGTTTCCAATCATGGGACTGATCTTCCTTGATGAAAGTTTCCCATACGCTGCCCGACAAAAGAAAATGCACAAAAGAGTTATCAATCAGTTGATATCAGGAAACTAACAAAAAAACCGATAAGAATTTGAATTACCTTTTGAGCATAAGAAAACAAGACTTGTATAGTATAGCCTCTTTGGTTAGTGAGTCAAAGACTTCAACTTCTCCTTCGTACATTTTAATGACGATAAGAATAAAGTGAAACCTGCGCACGTTTAAATATGTAGTGTCATATATATAAGTGAGCAAAATAGAATGTGTTATAAGAGAGTAACACTCACTGGAAGTTGTAAGGCCAAAGTATTGTCTTTTTGTCACGTTGTCGCTTCAAAAACCTTAGCAAAGTCTCCGGTGTATCCCTGTTATAGAGGGGTTCTTCTATGGTCCTGACATGCATTGTGTCCGGGTCAATGAACCCAATGTCCTTGATTTCATCCCTTTTGCATTCGAGCATCTTCGATCTGCATAACATAGCGCACAAAAGATTATAATTTGCAGATAATCAAGGAGCTGAGCTAAAGACTTCTCAAATTATATAAATAAATCACTTACAGACAATAGCAACTGACGATAGATTTGTCGAGGGCCCGAAGATTGTATAACTGGAAAAGCTCGCAGAAGTCAACGCTCACAGAGTATTCTTGGAAGTAGTGCTCTTCCTTAACTCGCACCATGATAGTCTCCATCCCTCCCTTTGCGGCAACACCGTACCACGTATGCAAGTTACGCATACTTGTTGGTAGCTTGCTGAGATTCTCGACCAAATCTTTCCCTTGAACATATTGATATACTACCTTAGCCATGGCGTAATCGGTTGAGATTTGTCGAGAACTTTGAACGGCCTTCTCGTCAAACACCTTTAGAGGGGGGACCGATTTAACGGGTTGTTGTCCGAGCTGGTAGACTTGGTGTATCCCTTTTATCTCCTTGATACCCGAGCTGGTAGTGGGGTTTTTCGCCTCCATCATTTCGTCGTACGACCTTTCAATAGAACGCCTATAGTCAGATGGCGGCGATGGTTCAGGGTTATACAGATTCTCGACTGTACGACGAACCTTCACCGGATCTAGTGTCTTCTCAAAAGGTATCTCTGGCTCTTTCTTAGCAAAAAAGGCCCTCAGCTGGGACTCAACGGCTTCCTGGTTTTCCTCGGGAGTTTTTTCCCAAGGTAACTTCTCAATAGGCGGCAGTGGTTTCTCCTTTCTAGATCTCTTCTTAGGCGGCGTACCGTTCCGCTTACCAGGCGCTGTCTTACGCGGAGGATCTCGAGGTGGTGGACTCACGCTGGGGTCCCTCTCAGGTAGGTGTGGACTTTGCTGCTCATGTGGACTGCTAGGAGGAGGAGTCGAAGGCCTTTGATGCTCATGTGGACTGCTATGAGGAGTCGGTGGCCTTTGCAGAAGGACGATGTGTTTCTTGGGCCATAGAGCGAAACCGTGCTTGACATCGGCAAGTGTCTTCTCATCGTCACCTCTAGGAATATCAAGCTCCACTGTTTCAAAAGCCGGAACAACTTCATCCACCCCGACACGAACACAGCCAGGTGGAATGGGCATATGGTGGTGCGTTGCTCCTTCTTCACTTGGGTAAACATAACCGACCGCCACCTTAACGGACGCGTTCCTGAATAACATATAGAGCTCGCAATCTGTCTTCTCCGTGACATAATCCACGGGGTAGCTTCCTCCACATCCGTCAAGATGCGTGGAACCCACACTGCTTCTTCGCTGAGATGGGGCGGCATCGGCTTGAGGATCCTGTAGGAACATCGGCTGATCAGGTGGCCTCTGATTTTTCTCAAGCGCCGACACCCTATTTAACAATTCCTTTAACGTGTCGGCGTCCTTCTTCTTCTTCCGCGAACGGCTTCTATAAGTGTCAGCGGACTCTGGGAACGCTTCCTTCATGGTGAGACCTGGGCGAGCTCGTACCCGTCCAACGTGTTCAGGATTCCCCAGAGCGAGTGTCAGCTCGTCATTCTCTCTATCGGGAATGTACTCTCCCTTTCGAACCTGTTCAATTGCAGCTACAAGCTTCGGTACGATTTGCTCAATCTTTTCCTTCCATTTTCCCTCCGCAACGATCAGCCCTGTCTTTGGGTCCAACCCTGCCCCATGCGCGAACAACCAGAACTTGGACCGTTCGGGCCAGTCCCATGTCTGTGGAGTGATTCCTGCAGCCATCAGTTCATTTTCATACGCTATCCACCTCGGAATGGCAGTCTTGTAGCCACCTGACCCCATATGATGCCAAATTGTCTTCTTTGCAGCATTTTTCTTATTTGTGACCGATCGGGACACAAAAGTAGACGATTGCTTATACCTCTTAAATTCTTGCCAGTGATCCTTTATCTTCACTAGATTATCATCGAATACTGGATCTTCATTCTTATATTTGTCCCATAAATTTTTCTTCCAGGTCTGGAATTGTATGGCCATCTTCTTGAGAGTCCATTCCTTGACTTTATTCTTCTGGCCTTCCGTCATGTCTTCCGGTAGGCTGAAGCGTGTCAGCAGAGTTTCCCAAAGAAACTTTTTCATCGCGTCGTTGACATAACTAGCTTCATTCTCCGCTTTCTTCGGCTTATGCCACTCTCGAATGCTGATCGGTACATGGTCCCTAACAAGAACTCCAGCTTGACTTGTAAATTTGGTGCAGTGATCTTTGGGATGCACCGGTTCACCATTATCCTTAAATGCCGTGAGGGCTAACCTACCCTCGCCCTTTAGAACTCGCGTCGGGCCTCGTTTTGTTTTAACAGACTTGCTCGATGATCCAGAAGGCTAATAGAAAAATTATTCGTTAATAAGTGCAATACAAATAAATGAATGCATCTAGTGATGAACATAGACTTGATACATAAATATACACCTCGGCGGAGTTTGTTATGGAAACTTCGTTGTCTCTTCTAACTTGTTCGGACTCAAGTCCCTCGCCGAAATCATTCAGAAAGTCGGGAAACTCATAGTCATCTCCATCAGCCCCACGGGCACTCTCATATATCATTTTCTGCACCGCTTCTTCCCCCTCCTCATCTCGGACGAAGGTGCCGTCCTCCATACCCCAATGTCACTACAAAATTAAGAAAGCAATTATATTTCATTCATCATGTCATGATCATATAACAGATTGCTAGATGGATAACAATTGAAATGAAGAAAGCAAAAAATCCCTAACACTCGGCGACCGCCACGGCCACGGACACGGTGCACCCCCCTCCTCCTCTCGCTCTTCTCTCTTTTTCTCGACCCTAACCCTAACACTCGGCGCTCTTCCTCTCGCTCTTCTCTCTTTTTCTCGACCCTAACCCTAACACTCAGCGCTCCTCCTCTCGCTCTTCTCTCTATTGATGTAATTTTGTTTTATGTAATTTAAATGAAAGAAAAATAAACCAAAAGGGCTAATGCTAAAAGATGTTGATGCATACAAGGGAAAGCTTCAAAGTTACCCATTGAAAACTTGATTTTTTCTCCGCCTAAAATTTTAAAATATGATTAATAATCAAAATCCCCATTTGAAATTTGAACTTCATCAAAATTGGAAACTAACGTGTCATTGTGTTCTACTACTTTTTTTTCTCATATTGCTAGCTTTGTATTATCTAGGTTGGCTGCCGGCGATCTTGCAGTCGCCGGAGAACAACCATGGTGGCGCCTCTCACGGGACTCAACGCCATCGAGTCATCGCGCGGCGAGGCCTCCTACTTCTTCTCCGAGAGGAGCACCAGTTCATCCACTCCGACAAGCCGCCACCGTTGCATCCCCGCTCCTTCAACGCGCGCCGCACACCGCCCAGCATGCTCGAGCCGCACCACGCGCGCACACCGCAGCCCCCGCTCGCCCAGCTCAGCTGCAGCTCGCCGCGAGACAGGCGCAGCACCACGGCCGGCCGCCCGCGCCATTGGCCCTGCCGCACACCGCTCCGCTCGCCACGCACGCGCGCCGGCCCGGCATAACGTCGAACACGTTCGGGTGTTCGATGGCGGCGCCGAGATGGAGGGAGCGCAGCACTCGGACGGCGACGGCAACCTTCACGGCGACGGCGACCTTCGGCGATGCGGGAGCGCGCGCGGGAACGACAAGGGAGAGACGCCGACGACGCGGTGCCGTGGGGGGAGGACGTACGTACGGCGGCGCGCGCGAGAGAGAGAGATGCGGCTGGTGCTGCGTGCGGACGACGGCGGCGTGGTGCGGCGTGGCGCGACGAGGGACGGCGGCGACGGCGTGGACGACGACGGCGAGCGCGGAATCGGCGACGGCGACGTGGCCGCGCGGGTGTGAGAAATTTGGGGGATTTGGGGAAGTTGCGCGCGGCTAAGTGAAATAGAGGAAAGACCCTTTGGCAGGTTGGTGCCACCAACCGGTGCCAAAGGTTTTTTTTTTTTTGTTTTTTTTTTTTTGTTTTCTGTTTTCTTTTCTTTTCTTTTTTCTTTTCTTTTTCTTTTCTTTTCTTTTCTTTTCTGTTTCTTTTTCTTTTATTTTCTATTTATTTTCTATTTATTTTTTCTATTGGTTTTCTTTTTCTTTTCTTTTTCTTTTTCTTTTCTATTTCTTTTCTATTTATTTTCTTTTCTATTTCCTTTTTATTTATTTTCCTTTTCTTTTCTATTTCTTTTCTTTACTCCCGCCACGACGCCGTCGCGGGAAAGTTTCCCGCCCGACGTCGCGCGGGAAAGTTTCCCGCCACGACGCCGGGAAACTTCCCGCCCGTCGCGCGGGAAACTTTCCCGCCACGACACCGCGCGTGGGAGAAAAAAGGCGAGAAAGAAAGGGCGGGAATAAAATTTTATTACGATTGAACTCGAATTAAAAGTACATAGCTCAACTGAAAATTAAGATACATGGCCAGATTTGACTGTTGGAGTCATTCAATCATACTCGTGCCTAGCCCTATAGTACTCGCCACTGTAGTCGTCGTAGTCGCCGTCATCATCGTCGCTGGCATCGGGGTCGCGGTAGTCGAACCTCGGCGGGAGAGCACGCGTGGGCTGGGACTGAGGGTAGCGCAGGCGGGGGCCACGGTAGGCCATGACGCCCTGGAGAGTCCGGCCGCGCCACCACAGCCGACGGCCGGCCTCGTTGAAGTTCGAAGGAGGCGGGCCGCCCTCCTCGTGCCTGGCAAGCGCCCTCTCACGCCGATTGATGAAGAAGCTTTCCCAAGTCGGGCTGTAGTCGGGATGCCACTGGGGATTCCTCCGCTGCTCTGGCGTGAGCTCGAAGTAGTAGTGGTTCGTGATGGCCATCTCGCGCGCCACACCTAGAGGGACTGGAGGGACCGGTACGCCTCCGACGCTCAGCAACCAGCCGGTCGGGACGCGGTAGCCCGGCGGGCAGGGGTAGTTCGAGGCGCAAAGCGCCTCCGCCTCCCGGGGGGTTAGATATACGATGGAAGCCATGGGAGAGAATGATGAGGTTTGCAGATATGAGTCTAGATGTGATATGTAAATGGAGGCCAAGCCTACATATATATAGTGAAAAAATGGCGGGATGACGGAGGCGGGAACCGGTGAAAAAATAGGCGGGAAACCCTTTAGTACCGGCTGGTGGGTGCAACCGGTACTAAAGGTGGTTTTTCTGTCATGTAACAAAGCTGTCGGTGGGATAAGGACGCGTGGGTAACCTTTAGTACCGGCTGGTGGGTGCAACCGGTACTAAAGGTGGTTTTCTGTCATGTAACAAAGCTGTCGGTGGGATAAGGACGCGTGGGTAACCTTTAGTACCGGCTGGTGGGTGCAACCGGTACTAAAGGTGGTTTTCTGTCATGTAACAAAGCTGTCGGTGGGATAAGGACGCGTGGGTAACCTTTAGTACCGGCTGGTGGGTGCAACCGGTACTAAAGGTGGTTTTCTGTCATGTAACAAAGCTGTCGGTGGGATAAGGACGCGTGGGTAACCTTTAGTACCGGCTGGTGGGTGCAACCGGTACTAAAGGTGGTTTTCTGTCATGTAACAAAGCTGTCGGTGGGATAAGGACGCGTGGGTAACCTTTAGTACCGGCTGGTGGGTGCAACCGGTACTAAAGCTGTCGGCATGATAAGGACGCCCTGCTCGATGAGATAAAGCATGTAGCGCACGACACCCTGTCGAAGGAAGAAGACAAAGTAGAAGCGGCGCCGTGCCTATAAAAGGAGCATCGCCATGGCAAGCAGCTCAACAAGCCAACATGGATGGAGAGTTTCATCCCCATGGATGGAGGAAAGGGTTGGGAAATCTCCCGTGGCGGAACTTCTCGAAGATGCCCTTGGTGCACACGACCTATGGCATCTTCGGAAGTTCCGCCTCGGAAAAATTTCCCTGCAAGCCCGTGAAAGACTCCATCTCCTCTAACAATGTTGTGGAAGGATAGGGAAATCTCCCGTGGCGGAACTTCTCGAATATGCCCTTGGTGCACATGCCCTATATATGGCATATTCGGAAGTTCCGCCTTGGAAAAATTTCCATGCAAGCCCGTGAAAGCTCCATTGTTAACATCATTACACAAAAGTGATTTCCATATTGAGATACACAAGTTATGATCCCTATCTAGCTAGTTTTCCGAGTTTTCTTCGTCTGTTTCCCTTTCTTCTGACTGCGACGCAACCATGGACAATCTTCATTATTTAAGATGATGCTTGGGTCAGTTTTCACCTTGAAGGGTGGAATATCATCAAACTTATTATAATCTTCTGACATGTCTGTCTTGTCCTCTACTCCCACGATGTTTCTTTTTCCTGAAAGAACTATGTGCCGCTTTGGCTCATCGTATGATGTGTCCTCTTGCCTTTCTTTTCTTTTCTTCGGTTTGCTAGACATGTCCTTCACATAAAAAACCTGAGCCACTTCACTGGCTAGGACGAATGGTTCGGTGTCGTACCCTAGATTCTTGAGATCCACTGTAGTCATTCCGTACTGCGGGTCTACCTGTACCCCGTCTTTCAGGTTGAACCATTTGCACCGGAACAAAGGGACCTTGAAATTAGGTCCATATTCAAGTTCCCATATCTCCTCTATGTACCCATAATATGTGACCTTCTTCCCATTGTCATCTGCTGCATCAAAGCGGACACCACTGTTTTGGTTGGTGCTCTTTTTATCTTGGGCGAACGTGTAAAATGTGTTCCCATTAATCTCGTACCCTTGAAAAGTCGATATAGTCGAAGATGGTTGCTTGGCCAACAAGTATAGCTGCTCGTCATCAGTGGCATTCATGAGACGTGTTTGCAACCAACCGCCGAAAGTCTTCATGTGTTCTCCATCAAACCAATCTTCACGTTGCCGGGGAGCCAAGAAGCACGTTGAAGGTTGATGGTGGCGAAATGTGATGCGGCGCAACAACAGGGATTCCGGCGCCAACGTGGAATCTGCACAACAAAACCAAAGTACTTTGCCCCAACGAAACAGTGAGGTTGTCAATCTCACCGGCTTGCTGTAACAAAGGATTAAGCGTATCGAGTGGAAGATGATTGTTTGCAAGAAAACAATAAAACAATTGCAGTAGATTGTATGCTATGTAAAGAATAGGACCGGGGTCCACAGTTCACTAGAGGTGTCTCTTCCATAAGATAAAAGCATGTTGGGTGAACAAATTACAGTCGGGCAATTGACAAATAGAGAAGGGCATAACAATGCATATACATGATATGATAAATATAGTGAGATTTAATCCGGGCATTACGACAAAGTACATAGACCGCCATCCAACCGCATCTATGCCTAAAAAGTCCACCTTCAGGTTATCATCCGAACCCCATTCGGTATTAAGTTGCTAAGCAACGACAATTGCATTAAGTATGGTGCGTAATGTAATCGACAACTACATCCTTAGACATAGCATCAATGTTTTATCCCTAGTGGCAACAGCACATCACAACCTTAGAACTGTCACGATCCCAGGTGTCAATGAAGGCATGAACCCACTATCGAGCATAAATACTCCCTCTTGGAGTTAAGAGCAAAAACTTGGCCAGAGCCTCTACTAATAACGGAGAGCATGCAAGATCATAAACAACACATAAACAATAGATTGATAATCACCATAACATAGTATTCTCTATCCATCGGATCCCGACAAACACAACATATAGTATTAGAGATAGATGATCTTGATCATGTTAGGCAGCTCACAAGATCCAACAATGAAGCACAACAAGGAGAAGACGACCATCTAGCTACCGCTATGGACCCATGGTCCAGGGTGAACTACTCACTCATCACTCCGGAGGCGATCATGGCGATGAAGAGTCCTCCGGGAGATGAATCCCCTCTCCGGCAGGTGCCGGAGGCGATCTCCTGAATCCCCCGAGATGGGATTCGCGGCGGCGTCTCCGGAAGGTTTTCCGTATCGTGGCTCTCGGTACTGGGGTTTCGCGACGGAGGCTATAAGTAGGCGGAAGCAGGTCAAGAGGCGGCACGAGGGGCCCGGGGGCAGGCCGGCGGCCAGGGCCTGGGCCGCGCCGCCCTATCCCACTGGCCACCTCGTGGCCCCCCCGACTCTCCTTCGGTCTTACGGAAGCTCCGTGCAAAAATAGGACCCTGGGCGAAGATTTCGTCCAATTCGAGAATATTTCCTTACTAGATTTCTGAAACCAAAAACAAGAAACAAGGCTCTTCGGCATCTTGTTAATAGGTTAGTTCCAGAAAATGCATAAATATGACATATAATGTGCATAAAACATGTAGGTATCATCAATAAAGTAGCATGGAACATAAGAAATTATCGATACGTTGGAGACGTATCAGCATCCCCAAGCTTAGTTGCTCGTCCCGAGCAGGTAAAACGATAACAAAGATAATTTCTGAAGTGACATGCCATCATAATCTTGATCATACTATTTGTAAACATATGTAATGGATGCAGCGATCAAAACAAAGGTAATGACATGAGTAAACAAGTGAATCATATAGCAAAGACTTTTCATGAATAGTACTTCAAGACAAGCATCAATAAGTCTTGCATAAGAGTTAACTCATAAAGCAATAAATCAAAGTAAAGGTGTTGAAGCAACACAAAGGAAGATTAAGTTTCAGCGGTTGCTTTCAACTTATAACATGTATATCTCATGGATATTGTCAACATAGAGTAATATAACAAGTGCAATATGCAAGTATGTAGGAATCAATGCACAGTCACACAAGTGTTTGCTTCTTAAGGTGGAGGGAGATAGGTAAACTGACTCAACAATAAAAGTAAAAGAATGATCCTTCAAAGAGGAAAGCATCGATTGCTGTATTTGTGCTAGAGCTTTTATTTTGAAAACATGAAACAATTTTGTCAACGGTAGTAATAAAGCATATGAGTTATGTAAATTATATCTTACAAGTTGCAAGCCTCATGCATAGTATACTAATAGTGTCCGCACCTCGTCCTACTTAGCTTGGACTACCGGGTCTTTGCATGCCATGTTTCAACCAAGTGTCACAAAGGGGTACCTCCATGCCGCCTGTACAAAGGTCTAAGGAGAATGCTCGCATTTTGGATTTCTCGCTTTTGATTATTCTCAACTTAGACATCCATACCGGGACAACATGGACAACAGATAATGGACTCCTCTTAAATGCATAAGCATGTAGCAATGATTATTATTCTCATATGAGATTGAGGATATATGTCCAAAACTGAAACTTCAACCATGATTCATGGCTTTAGTTAGGCCCAATGTTATTCTCTAACAATTTTGCATGCTCCAACCACTAAAATGATAGATCCTTCAGACAAGACGGACATGCATAGCAACTCACATGATATTCAACAATAGTTGATGGCGTTCCTTAGAAGCATGGTTATCGCACAACAAGCAACTTAATAAAAGATAAAGTGCATAAGTACATATTCAATACTACGATAGTTTTTAAGGCTATTTTGTCCCATGAGCTATATATTGCAAAGGTGAATGATGGAATTTTAAAGGTAGCACTCAAGCAATTTACTTTGGAATGGCGGAGAAATACCATGTAGTAGGTAGGTATGGTGGACACAAATGGCATAGTAGTTGGCTCAAGGATTTTGGATGCATGAGAAGTATTCCCTCTCGATACAAGGTTTAGGCTAGCAAGGTTATTTGAAGCAAACTCAAGGATGAACCGGTGCAGCAAAACTCACATAAAAGACATATTGTAAATATTATAAGACTCTACACCGTCTTCCTTGTTGTTCAAAACTCAATACTAGATATTATCTAGACCTTAGAGAGACCAAATATGCAAATCAAATTTTAGCAAGCTCTATGTATTTCTTCATTAATGGGTGCAAAGCATATGATGCAAGAGCTTAAACATGAGCACAACAATTGCCAAGTATCACATTATCCAAGACATTTTAGAATTACTACATGTAGCATTTTTCAATTCCAACCATATAACAATTTAACGAAGAAGAAACTTCGCCTTGAACATTATGAGTAAAGCCTAAGGACATATTTGTCCATATGCAACAGCGGAGCGTGTCTCTCTCCCACAAAGTGAATGCTAGGATCCATTTTATTCAAACAAAAACAAAAACAAAAACAAACCGACGCTCCAAGTAAAGAACACAAGATGTGACTGAATAAAAATATAGTTTCAGGGGAGGAACCTGATGATGTTGTCGATGAAGAAGGGGATGCCTTGGGCATCCCCAAGTTTAGACGCTTGAGTCTTCTTAAAATATGCAGGGGTGAACCACGGGGGCATCCCCAAGCTTAGAGCTTTCACTCCTCTTGATCATAGTATATCATTCTCCTCTCTTGACCCTTGAAAACTTCCTTCACACCAAACTTCAAGCAAACTCATTAGAGGGTTAGTGCACAATTAATAATTCACTCATTCAGAGGTGACACAAACATTCTTTACACTTCTGGACATTGCATAAAGCTACTGAACATTAATGGATCAAAGAAATAAATCCAACATAGCAAAAGAGGCAATGCGAAATAAAAGGCAGAATCTGTCAAAAACAGAACAGTCCGTAAAGACGAATTTAAAGCTGGCACCAGACTTGCTCAAATGGAAAAACTCAAAACTAATGAAAGGTGTACATATCTGAGGATCACGCTCGTAAATTGGCAGATTTTTAGAATTTTCTACAGAGGCCTGTGCCCAGATTCGTGACAGACAGCAATGCTGTTTCTGCGCAGCGATCCCAAATATAACATCAACTTTGACATAGAAACTTTACTTGGCACAAAAACATGATAAGGAGAGGTTGCTACAGTAGTAAACAACTTCCAAGACTCAACAAAACAAAAATTGCTGTAGTAAAAACATGGGTTGTCTTCCATAAGCGCTTTTCTTTAACGCCTTTCAGCTAGGCGCAGAAAGTGCAAATCAAGTAACATCGAGAGATGAAGCATCAACATCATAACTTGTTCTAATAATAGAATCAAAAGGCAACTTCATTCTCTTTCTAGGGAAGTGTTCCATACCTTTCTTGAGAGGAAATTGATATTTAATATTACCTTCCCTCATATCAATAACAGCACCAACGTTCGAAGAAAAGGTCTTCCCAACACAATAGGACAAGATGCATTGCATTCGATATCCAAGACAACAAAATCAACGGGGACAAGGTTATTGTTAACCGTAATGCGCACATTATCAATCCTCCCAAAGGTTTCTTTTTAACATTATCGGCAAGATTAACATCCAAATAATAATTCTTCAATGGTGGCAAGTCAAAATCTTTTTAGGCATAACAGAAATACTTGCACCAAGATCACATAAAGCATTACATTCAAAGTCATTGAATTTCATTTTAATGATGGGCTCCCAACCATCTTCTAACTTTCTAGGAATAGAAGTTTCAAGTTTTAGTTTCTCTTCTCTAGCTTTTATGAGAGCATTTGTAATATGTTTTGTAAAGGCTAAATTTATAGCACTAGCATTAGGACTTTTAGCAAGTTTTTGTAAGAACTTTATAACTTCAGAGATGTGGCAATCATCAAAATATAAATCATTATGAGCTACAGCAATGGGATCATTGTTCCCAAGGTTGGAAAAAATTTCAGCAGTTTTATCACAAGCAGTTTCAGCAGTTTTAGCAATTTCAGGCAGTTTTGTACGCTTTGCACTAGGAGTAGAAACATTGCCAACACCAATTATTTTACCATTGATAGTAGGAGGTGCAGCAACATGTGAAGAATTAGCATTACTAGTGGTGGTAATAGTCCAAACTTTAGCTACATTATTCTCTTTAGCTAGTTTTTCATTTTCTTCTCTATCCCACCTAGCACGCAGTTCAGCCATTAATCTTATATTCTCATTAATTCTAACTTGGATGGCATTTGCTGTAGTAGTAATCTTATTATCAATATCATTATTGGGCATAACTTTCAATTTTAAAAGATTAACATCAGAGGCAAGTCTATCAACTCTAGAAGCAATAGTATCAATTTTATCAAGCTTTTCCTCAACAGATTTGTTAAAAGCAGTTTGTGTACTAATAAATTCTTTAAGCATAGCTTCAAGACCAGAGGGTACACTCCTATTATTGTTGTAAGAATTCCCATAAGAATTACCATAACCATTACCATTAGCAGAAGGATATGGCCTATAGTTATTACCAGAGTTGTTCCTATAAGCATTGTTGTTGAAATTATTATTTTTAATGAAATTCACATCAACATTTTCTTCTTGAGCAACCAATGAAGCTAAAGGAACATTATTTGGATCTACATTAGATCTACCATTCACAAGCATAGACATAATCACATCAATCTTATCACTCAAGGAAGAGGTTTCTTCAAATTTACCTTCTTACCTTGTGGAGCTCTTTCATCAAGAAGCTTTGTAGCCGCCCAAAGTGATGGACATAAAGGTACCTCCAGCAGCTGAATCCAATAAATTCCGCGAAGAAAAATTTAGTCCTGCATAGAAGGTTTGGATGATCATCCAAGTAGTCAGTCCATGGGTTGGGCAATTCTTTACCAAAGTTTTCATTTCTCCCATGCTTGAGCAACATGTTCAGTATCTAATTGCTTAAAATTCATTATGCTACTTCTCAAAGATATAATTTTAGCGGGAGGATAATATCTACCAATAAAAGCATCCTTACATTTAGTCCATGAATCAATACTATTCTTAGGCAAAGATAGCAACCAATCTTTAGCTCTTCCTCTTAATGAGAAAGGAAACACTTTCAATTTAATAATATCACCATCTACATCCTTATACTTTTGCATTTCACAAAGTTCAACAAAATTATTAAGATGGGCAGCAGCATCATCAGAACTAACACCAGAAAATTGATCTCTCATAACCAGGTTCAGTAAAGCAGGTTTAATTTCAAAGAATTCTGCTGTAGTAGCAGGTGGAGCAATAGGTGTGCATAGGAAATCATTATTATTTGCATTTGTGAAGTCACACAACTTAGTATTTTCAGGAGTATTCATTTTAGCAACATAAATAAAACAAACTAGATAAAGTAAATGCAAGTAACTAATTTTTTTTTTGTGTTTTTGATATAGAGAGCAAGACATAAATAAAGTAAAACTAGCAACTAATTTTTGTGTTTTGTTTAGGTGCAGCAAACAAAGTAGTAAATAAAATAAAGCAAGACAAAAACAAAGTAAAGAGATTGAGAAGTGGAGACTCCCCTTGCAGCGTGTCTTGATCTCCCCGGCAACGGCGCCAGAAAAAGAGCTTGATGGCGTGTAACTCACACGTTCGTTGGGAACCCCAAGAGGAAGGTATGATGCGCACAGTAGCAAGTTTTCCTCGAAAGAAACCAAGGTTTAATCGAACCGGGAGGAGCCAAGAAGCACGTTGAAGGTTGATGGTGGCGAAATGTGATGCGGCGCAACAACGGGGATTCCGGCGCCAACGTGGAATCTGCACAACAAAACCAAAGTACTTTGCCCCAACGAAACAGTGAGGTTGTCAATCTCACCGGCTGTAACAAAGGATTAAGCGTATCGAGTGGAAGATGATTGTTTGCAAGAAAACAGTAAAACACAATTGCTTAGATTGTATGCTATGTAAAGAATAGGACCGGGTCCACAGTTCACTAGAGGTGTCTCTCCCATAAGATAAAAGCATGTTGGGTGAACAAATTACAGTGGGCAATTGACAAATAGAGAAGGGCATAACAATGCATATACATGATATGATAAATATAGTGAGATTTAATCCCGGCATTACGACAAAGTACATAGACCGCCATCCAACTGCATCTATGCCTAAAAAGTCCACCTTCAGTTATCATCCGAACCCCATTCAGTATTAAGTTGCTAAACAACGACAATTGCATTAAGTATGGTGCGTAATGTAATCGACAACTACATCCTTAGACATAGCATCAATGTTTTATCCCTAGTGGCAACAGCACATCACAACCTTAGAACCTTCTGTCACATCCCAGTGTCAATGAAGGCATGAACCCACTATCGAGCATAAATACTCCCTCTTGGAGTTAAGAGCAAAAACTTGGCCGAGCCTCTACTAATAACGGAGAGCATGCAAGATCATAAACAACACATAAACAATAGATTGATAATCACCATAACATAGTATTCTCTATCCATCGGATCCTGACAAACACAACATATAGTATTACAGATAGATGATCTTGATCATGTTAGGCAGCTCACAAGATCCAACAATGAAGCACAACAAGGAGAAGACGACCATCTAGCTACTGCTATGGACCCATGGTCCAGGGGTGAACTACTCACTCATCACTCCGGAGGCGATCATGGCGATGAAGAGTCCTCCGGGAGATGAATCCCCTCTCGGGCAGGGTGCCGAGGCGATCTCCTGAATCCCCGAGATGGGATTCGCGGCGTCTCTGGAAGGTTTTCCGTATCGTGGCTCTGCGGGGTTTCGCGACGGAGGCTATAAGTAGGCGGAAGGGCAGGTCAAGAGGCGGCACGAGGGCCCAGGCAGGCCGGCGCGCCGGGCCTGGCCGCGCCGCCCTATCCCCCTGGCCACCTCGTGGCCCCACTTCGACTCTCCTTCGGTCTTCTGGAAGCTCCGTGCAAAAATAGGACCTGGGCGAAGATTTCGTCCAATTCGAGAATATTTCCTTACTAGGATTTCTGAAACCAAAAACAACAGAAAACAGCAACTGGCTCTTCGGCATCTTGTTAATAGGTTAGTTCCGGAAAATGCATAAATATGACATATAATGTGCATAAAACATGTAGGTATCATCAATAAAGTAGCATGGAACATAAGAAATTATCGATACGTTGGATACTTTGCTGGCATGACCTTCATACTTCTCTGGATTCAGGTTGCTTCCTTCGTGGATACTTTGCTGGTCCTGCCGTGCATCCGGTGTATCTTTTGTCTTCCCATACACGCCCAAGAAGTTTAGCAGGTTCACGCAAAGATTTTTCGTCACGTGCATCACGTCGATTGCAGAGTGAACCTCTAAGAATTTCCAGTAGGGTAGCTCCCAAAATATCGACTTCTTCTTCCACATGGGTACATGTCCGTCAACATTCGGAACAGATTGTCCGCCGGGACCCTTTCCAAAGATCACTTTTAAATCCTTGACCATATCATATATAACTTCCCCAGTAGGGCGGGTAGGCTTCGTCCGGTTATCTGCCTCACCTCCGAAATGCTTTCCTCTCTTTCTTACGTGATGTTGTTTTGGAAGAAATCGACGATGCCCTAGGTACACATTCTTGTTTCCTAAATATATAGTGTCAGTCTCACCTAAACAGTGTGTGCATGCGTTGTATCCCTTGTTTGACTGCCCTGAAATGTTACTAAGAGCAGGCCAATCATTGATGGTTACAAACAACAACGCCCGTAGGTTAAATTCCTTTTGTTCGTGCTCATCCCACACAGGTACACCTTCGTCACGCCACAACTGTAAAAGTTCTTCAACCAATGGCCTCAGGTACACATCAATGTCGTTGCCGGGTTGCCTCGGGCCCTGGATGAGCACTGGCATCATAATGAACTTCCGCTTCATGCACAACCAAGGAGGAAGGTTATAGATACATAGAGTCACTGGCCAGGTGCTATGACTGGAGCTCTGCTCACCGAAAGGATTAAAGCCATCGGTACTTAGACCAAATCTTAAGTTCCTTGCATCATCTGAAAATGACTTGAACTCTCTGTCGATTTTTCTCCACTGCGACCCATCAGCGGGGTGTCTCAGCATCAAATCTTTCTTACGGTCCTCTTTGTGCCATCGCAACAACTTGGCATGCTCTTTGTTTTGGAACAAACGTTTCAACCGTGGTATTATAGGAGCATACCACATCACCTTCGCAGGAACCCTCTTCCTGGGGGTGGACTCGCCCTCAACATCGCCAGGGTCATCTCGCCTGATCTTATACCTCAATGCACTACATACCGGGCATGCATTCAAATTCTCGTACTCCCCGCGGTAGAGGATGCAGTCATTGATGCATGCATGTATCTTCTGCACCTCTAATCCTAGAGGGCAGACAACCTTCTTTGCTTCGTACGTACTAGAGGGCAATACGTTCTCCCCTGGAAGCATCTTCTTTATTATTTTCAGCAACTTTTCAAATCCCTTGTCAGAAGTACCATTCTCTGCCTTCCATTGCAGCAATTCCAGCGTGGTACCCAGCTTTTTCTGGCCATCTTCGCAATTTGGGTACAACAGTGTCTTGTGATCCTCTAACATTTTCTCCAACTTCAACCTCTCCTTTTCACTTCCGCAGCTTATCTTCGCATCAAGAATGGCCCGACCCAAATCGTCATCGGGGTCATCAAAAATGGGCTCATCAAAAATGGGCTCTTCTTCAGCTTCGTCTTCCCCCATTCTACTATCACCGTCTTCAGTGAACATAGGATAGTTGTCACTATCCTCTTCTTCTTCGTTGTCTTCCAATATAATCCCTCTTTCTCCGTGCTTGGTCCAACAATTATAGCTGGGCATGAAACCGTTCTGCAGCAGGTGGACGTGAATGGTCTTTGAGGTAGAGTAATCCGTCATATTCTTACAGGAACTACATGGACAATAGATGAAACCATTCGACTGCCTGTTTGCCTCAGCCACGTTGAGAAAATAATGCATGCCATTAATGAAGTCGGGATGGCACCGGTCACCGTACATCCATTGTCGATTCATCTGCATTTTATATGTATATCAAATATCATTAATTACACAACATCGTGGATATATGAGTGACAAACTAAATTAATATTCAAGTTCATCAGATAAAACTAAGTTTTTTTATAAAAAAGAAGAGGCTCACCGAGGTTGTACGGTGCCGGCTAGGGGACGACGCTGGCGATCGACGGCGGTAAGGACGGGGATGATACTAATTAAAACCTACAAAATATACCATAATTTCAGCTCAAATTGATTATAAAAAAGTAAAACCCCTAACTTAGGAATTTCATCGAACACCTTGCTAGCACTAGAAAAATAGTACGAGTTAAAACTACCAAAGAGATGTGCTAAATTAGGAACGCCGGAAGAAAGGATGATATTGCTAACCCTTGGATAGATGAATGCCCTTAATCTTGTTAAAATGGTGGAGAAAAAATAGAGATTTGTTGGAGTGTGAGAGGTGCAAAAATTTTGTGTGTGAGAGGAAGAAGAGAAAAATGAGATGAAGAGAAGAGCCGGCCAGGGGACGGGCTCGATGATGATATAGGGGGCACCCTTTGGTACCGGTTCGTTAAAAACCGGTACCAAAGGTCTGCCCGCCCCACCACGCGTCCGACAAATGGCCGAAGACCTTTCGTACGGTTCCTAACACGAACCGTACGAAAGCCTCACGAACCGGTGCCAGAGCTCCTCGCACGCCTGAGCCCCCGAACCGGTGCAGATTGCCTTATTGGCACCGGTTCGTAAGGGAACCGGTACCAATGGGTTAGATGGATGCCCCATTTTCCACTAGTGTTGAGTCGAGATAGAATTTTGGTAAGCTTTTGATTACCGAAGACTTGATTACATTAATAATGAGCTGGATTGAAAGACTTACAAACCAAAAGGTTGATAGTCAGCTGAACCCCAAAAAAAAAAGGATTGTCCTAGTGCATGAAAATAAAAAATCGTGGCGACCAGAAACTTTTTCTTTGAGGGAAACAACAGGACACTGCAGTAAACTTTATTAATTAAATAACACTTACATCGTCAATTAACAGAGATATAATGAAACTTGGTGGATCCTCAAACCAAACACCTAGTTGAGTACCACACTCTTTAGCTAGAGTATGAGCTACACTATTTGACTCCCTAGGACAGAAAACAAACTCAACTCTAGAAAAAGAAGAAGCTTGTATGCAAATATCATTGATGATCGGAGTCGTGACGACCTGAAACTTGACATATATGGTTTAACCATCATTGGAGTATCCAGGGTGTTTGGTACAAAAGAGCCTGACGGAAGCAGTGCTGATGGGCCGTGAGGGCCATAGTGGGTTGGGTATTAAAGCCTTGGGTGGTAATATAATAGGGCGTAGACTGGTGAGACCTGGCAGAAACAGAGCTTCCAAGGGCACCACGGGATCTTGGCTTTCCGGCGGCGGGGGACCAAATGGGGGGATGCAGCGAGATCGCTGCGCCATTGCGCAAGAAAGAGCATGACGTCCCGGACGAGCTGCTCGAACTAGTATTCCTGCGCCTCCCCTCGTCTCTTCACCTCGTCCGTGCGGCATGCACGTGCAAGCGATGGCGCCGTATCATTGCCCACGGCGGTTTCCTCCGCCGCTTTCGATCTCTGCTCGCGTCGTCCCCCCTCGTCGCGGGACACTACCGCGTCGATGATCGGAAAGACGGGGCGTGTCCGCCGGGCTGCAACCCCGTCTTCTTCCTCTCGCCGACGGCGGACGCCCTAGGCTTTCGCCCCGAGCACTTCTCCCTCGACTTCCTCACGTCCCGCGACAGTGGCTCATGGGACATCGCCGACAGTCAAGGCGGCCTCGTCCTCCTCAGCGAGTGTACAGAAGAACAAGGTGGCGAAGAGCCTCTCTTCCAGGACCTCATCGTCTGCGAGCCCCTAAGTCGGCAGTACCGAGTGATCCCTCGGCCGGCGTGGCTTCACGGCTCTCTCTACTGCGGCGCCTTCCTGCTCGGCGGCGACGCCGACAAGACCGGTGAGCGTATCAGCCTTTCAAATTTCAGGATAATAGCCTCTCTCGTATTGAGAGGCATTGCTAGGGCCGCTATATTCTCATCCGGCAGCGAGAGTGACAGTGGCTGGAAAACTGCTTCCATCACGGCGGACAGCCTCGTGAGACCCCAGCACAGGCCATACTTCCAGGGGCAGGTCGCACAGTCTATTTACTGGTCGACCGTAGAGAATGAAATTATCGCCCTTCACAAAGAAACCGCCCAGTTCTCTTGCTCCTTTTTCCCGGACGAAACATGGTATTGCAGGCTCAGGTTTGTGGGCTGCGACGATGGCAAGGTGCGCATTGCCCGCCTTGGCCACATCCACCTCAAGGTCTTCGTCAAAGAGGAGGGCGCGGATGAATGGGTGCTGGAGAAGAGTGTCGAACTGCAGCAACTGGTCCGTGAAGTTCGTAATCAAGATGATGGTGAGTTGCAAGCCTACATGCTCAACAAGATTGTCTCAGCGGCGGAGGGGTCTGTCTTGTTGTGTACAGACGGAGGCGTGGGGCTAGTCTCCCTCGACCTTGCCACCATGGAGCTTAAGCGAGTTGCTCACGACAAGGACAAGTATCACGGGCCAGCCTACATGTACGAGCTGCCATGGCCTCCCACAATTCAAGCTTGCTTAGACTGAAGCAGCCCTCTACTTCTTATTATGTTCTGTTCGCCTGTATGGACTATGATCGATGTGGTGAAACACTGGGGATTATTTGCATTAAGTTTGGTCATTTCAAATGTTTTGTTGTCTGTAGTTCCCTCCGTCCACAAATAAGTGGACATCTAGCTCTAAACTTTGTCCACAAAAAAGTATATTCCTATCTTCCCAATGCACTTTAATTGCTTATCTTTCATCGCACGGAAATCAAACCCAATAATATTAAGCACATGTTCTCCTTATTTTCTACAAGCACTTAGCTCATTGAAGGTGAAATAATTAAAGTGGAGAGATGCATCTTGTTGTGAAATGTATATCTGGATTGCCTAGCCCTTTCCATCGTCAACTTTAGTTCGTGGCTAGTGATAACCTTAACATAGATCGTGCCCTGGTCTCGAGTTCAAATCCTAGCTTTCACATGATTTTCGCAATTAAGCCTAAAAATTGATGTTGCCCCCTCTATAGCCACCACTGATGCCCTGTTTCGGTGTGCTCTTCTTCTTTCACGTGTTGACTTTCTCTTCTCCCGTCACACGCGAGTGGAGCTGTTGTGAAATGTATATGTGGATTGCCTAGCCCTTACTCATTCGGAGGTGGTTAATTGAAGTGGAGAGACACATCTTTCCAATGCACTTTTCAATTCACTTCATAATTTGTCTTGAAAACCCCGCATGTACACTTATTTGTGGACGGAGGGAGTATCTCGATTTCCTTAAACTGACAGAACATTATCATTGATGTCTTCTCTTTCTGTTCAGGGGACTGTTAGGATGTGTGCTGTTTTTCAGAAACTTTGCAGCTGCTGAAGTTTCTTTTTTGATCATGACATGAAAACTATTATGTGTTGAGAGTTGAGACAAGGTTTAGAATTCTCTGCTTCGGTTATTGTCAATCTTTCGGAGTTATCCATATTTTTATTTTATTCCTGGGTTATTTCCATTAGCTGGCCTCCTTCTCTTTTACCTTTTTGTTATTAAGTTTCTACTACAAACCAGCTGGCATGGCTTCCCATGATGCAAGGTTTTTTGAGCATCTCCACTCGCCGCCTCTGCACCCCCTTCCCAAGCCCATTCTTATCGTCGGATGGAGTTATTTTCCCCACTCGTGCCTCCCAATAGCCCACAAATCACCGGATTGGGCCATATTTTCATCCGGCGATCGTAGGCCGAACCCAACGCGCCAGGGGCCCTAGTGGGCGTGGGACCGTGTTGTCGGTGACACAAGTCGGATTTCCCTTCTCCTTTTCACTTTCCCTTCTTTTCTTGCCGCCATATCCCCCAGCCCGCCGCACACTCGCGCCAGCCCACGCCACCCAGAAAATTCACTGGACCTCGCGCCGCCATCGCCGAACCCAAGCAGGCAGAAGCATGAGGACATGAGCAACACCGAGTGGGACAGGGACATCCACTAGAGGAGGGCCGAGACCCAAGGCCGGAAGGATCGGCTGGCGAAGCTCAAGCTCAAGCAGGTCGACGCGGTGGCGGAAGCCGAGGAAGAAGCCGCGTCGGTAATGGACCGTAACGTCGCGTTATCAAGGACGCAGATCGGGCTCACGCCGGTCAGTACCCGCACGGGTGGGGATGGGCTGACCTACTGAACGGCTTCAAGATTCCCTCGGGAAGTGCACGTCCGATGCTAGCTAGGACGCACACCGTGGTGCGGGCTGAGAAGTTTGACGCGAGCTAGAAGACAATGCTCAAGAACCAAAGTGTGCGGATCGACCTGCTCAATACCACCACCACAGTGAAAAAGAGGAACACGGACTGGGAGTTCCTGATGGCAGCAAACCGGAGGTAATGTACAAGAAGGTGCAGGCGTGGTACGCGGCGCAGCGCGACATCATACTCACCAGCTCACGGAGGGCGCACATGCTACCGCTACTTCCTCGCCCACACCGACACCGATCTCTACCCCGGATACCTCGACGTCGAGCACTAGGGCAACGCCATCGCCACCGGAAGAGGAGCCCGTCATCACCCTCGTCGAGGATGAGCCTGCCGTGGCAAACGCTGAGCAGGTCGAGCAGGACGAGGAGGCTGCCATTTGATCGCCATGCCTGTAATATGATCACCAAACTTTTGGCTCTATTGATCGCCAAACTTGTAGAACTTTAGCATTTGGGCGATGATCGTCGAACTCGGCCTTTTTTTGTAGCGGGAAACTTCATTTTCAAATTATCACTGCTTTCGTCAAGTCTTCCTGGGCACCCCGCTGGAATCTGGGCCTCCCCATGCCGAAACTTTCAACCATCCGACGCTTTTAGCGGCGGATTTTGGCCTGGGAAACGCCACCTAGTGGAGATGCTCTTACACTGGATCATGCTTTGCTTATTTCGCTCTCCAGTCTCCAGTATGGACTATGAAATGACAAACCATTTTGGCGATGATTTCACATTTAGTTCTGCAATTTTAAAGCAGCCAATCATGATATGACAGATATGATGGGTTGAAACAAGGTTTTGTCGTGGGCTTCTGTATTATATATTGTCGATCTTTCATTATCTTTCATATTTCGCCTTATTTTTTTGTCGGCTATTCCCATTAACTAGCCTTATCTTCTTCCACTTCTTGTTAGACATTTCTGCAGCCCTAGTTTCAGCAACAAACCATTGCTGACTGTCACGCACACCATGGCATGGCAGATGGCCATCCTTTTGTTCGACCTGTCCTTAATTTCCTTTCGTTAGTTCTTTCCATTTTATTGTATATATATTATATGCAAAGATATGAATGAGAGTCGTCAGTTTAGATTTAGATAAAAAAGATAAAGATAAGAACTCGTGTTCACATGAGGCAAGACAATACCACCTGGCGCCTAAGCTCCGGAAATTCACATTTGATCTTAGGTGCATATATTATTCAAAAATACATTTGAAAATGTGAAAAAAATATGAAAAACATTACATGCGTACATATCTATAGTCTATGTGCGATAAAGTTTCACGAAAAGCTAGCAAATTTTGTGCACTGCGTAATAAGCCAAATAAATGTTTGGTGCCCATCTTTATTTTAGTACCCATTTTGTCCTTTTTATATAGGCTACACAAAAAGTAGGTTTTTAGTGAAATAACTTGGTGCACAAGTATATTGTGAAGACGTCCTGTGGCTTTAGTATTTATTGACA
Source organism: Lolium multiflorum (assembly GCA_030979885.1). Lineage (NCBI taxonomy): Eukaryota > Viridiplantae > Streptophyta > Magnoliopsida > Poales > Poaceae > Lolium > Lolium multiflorum. The sequence continues at coordinate 22,854 of JAUUTY010000201.1, read as the reverse complement.
TTTTAACATGTGTTTAAATTACATTTTTAATGAGAATCAATGGAGCATATGTCAAAATGCTGCCTTTAGCTACTCCCTCCGTCCCGTTGGATTGGGCTCAATTGTAGTTTCATCTAGACCTAGGCGCAGGGGATTGGACGCTTTAACTTTTTCTCATAAGATATTTTATCCAATCACGTCCCTAATACTTAACATTAATTAGACCACTTATTGATTAGAGGATGGGAACCGATGGATGACGTCCACAGTATGCTCGCAGTGGCGGATCCAAGTACAAGCTTGGGGGTGCATTGGACACCAGGTAAACAAAAATTCCTTTATAAACTAGCTATTTTTCACCATGTGTACCACCCCTCAAACAATTTTTTTTGGCAGCTGGGGCACCACCGTGCACCTCGATCCTTCTTTCTCTAGCTCCGCCACTGCTAGCCACTAATCAAGTTTTAATGATGCTTGCATGCACATTGACTAGTCATAGAAGAGAGAGATGGTGCGGCCATTGAATCAATTAATTAGGGAATAGCAATTGCCAAGGGAGTCTTAATCTATGGTTAAATTGGGACAAATTGATTTTGGAGGTGAGCCCAATCCACCGGACGGAGGGAGTAGCTAGGTTTAAGCTTTTGATTACCGAAGACTTGACTGTTACTCTACACTAAGAGCATCTCCAGTCGCGTCCCCCAAAGCGTCCCATAAATCGCGCCGGATTGAGCGTTTGGGGACGTGTTTTGTTCGTGCCGAGTTTGGACGCGTCTCCCCAGCCGCGCGTCCCCAAACGCCGCCCCAAACATTAAAAATACTTTTTTTGGCATTTTCATTTCAATTTCCACAAACTAATACATAATTGAGAACGTGGTTTACAAAGACATAGTTAGGAACATGGTTTCCACAAACTAATACATAGTTTGAACCATGGTAGACACAAATATAAAATATTGCAAAAAACTAAACCTAACTGAAAGAACATCTCTCATATTATGTTTTGAGTGTTTGATGTCAATATACGTGATATACTAATGTTTGGTTAAGTGGTACAGGGATTATATAGATACATTTGTATGTGTGTTGGATGTGATCTGTACTGTCAAAAAGATCAGCAAAAAGTTCTTCAGGCCGGATAATCCGGGCCGGATATTTCCAAAATATCCGGCCCCCAGAATTTCGGCTAAGGACCTGAGGAATTGCAGCTCAGTATAGGGGCCGGACATTTGCCCGGATATTGTCCTGGTTTTGTCCCAGGGCCGGATTATCCGGGCCGGACATTTCGGAAATATCCGGCCCCTCGAAAAATGGCTAAGGACCTGAAGAAAAGCGGCTCTGGTATGGGGCCGGACATAATCCGGATGATGTCAAGCTTTAAAAATATAAAGAATTTTTGTTTAGAAACAATATTATGTAGACACATTTAAACAAGAGGGTAGAAAAGTAGGTCTGCATGGTCATTTTCTAGAGATTTTAGAGATCAGCACTGTGTATGCATAGCCGGGGGACTTCAACTTGAAAAAACCTGTGTAGTCGCTTGACTACACAGCCACAACGTGGCTCCGCCACTGCTGGTATGGGGCCGGACATTTGACCGGACATTGTCCCGGTTTTGTGCTTGAGGCCGGATTATCCGCGGGGTGGGGATTATCCGGCCCTTACTTAAGCCGGAATATCCGCCCCCCGGAAGCCCCAACGGCTGGATTTTGGGGAGGGGTATTTATACCCCTCTTCTTCTTCCTTTCTCCTTTGCTCAATCATTGCACAAGAAATCTGCCAAGCTTCACCACCATTAGAGCCACCTCAAGAAACACAAGATTTGCAAGATCTCCTTCCTCCCCCAACCAAAGCTCTTGATCTTTGGAGATTCGAAGGAGAAGCCACCGATCTACATCCTCACCGAAGCGTTTTTCATTTCCCCCTCATTTGTTTGAGGGATCTCATGCTAGTGTTCCTATTTGGTTCCCTAGTTGATTTGTGTTGATGTGTTGTTGTTGATTGTTGTATTGTTACAGATTTGGGAGCCTCCAATTCAGTTGTGGATGTGTGCCCCAAGAACCTTGTAAAGGCCCGGTTTCCGCCTCGAGGAAATCCCTTAGTGGAAGTGGGCTAGGCCTTCGTGGCGTTGCTCACAGGAGATCTGAGTGAAGCCTTCGTGGCTGTTGGTTTGGCGTAGCAACCACACTCCTCCAAACGTAGACGTACCTTCTTGCAAAGGAAGGGAACTACGGGAATCATCTCCGTGTCATCGCGTGCTTCACTCTCGGTTACCTCTATCCCACTCTATCTCCTATATATTGCGTAGCTATATCTTGCTTAGTTGATAACCTTGTCATATAGGTAAATTCACTTAGTTGCATATCTAGAGAATTTACCTTTGTGTCAAACCTAAATTGAAAAAGAACTAAAAATTGGTTAGCACCTATTCACCCCCTCTAGGTGCGGCATACGATCCTTTCAATTGGTATCAGAGCCTCGGCTCTTATTTCGGGCTTAACCGCCTAAGAGTATGCCGGACGATGGGCCTTCGGAAGAGGCCGGTAAGTTGGTCACCATGGAGGACATCAATTCGTTGAGAACCTCCATGGACGCTCAAATGGAAAGCATGAGAAAACTGATTTCCGAGCTTTTGACTCCGGTCCTTCCTAGGGATCCCGTCATAGAGGTAAAGGACACGGGTGTGTTAGAAGAGGGAGGTGCTTCGGCATTACCCTCCTCTACCAAACCCGTGGAAGGTGATAACTTAAACACTATCAAATCTCCCATTGCATCTAGTGGAGGTGAGAGCTACAATCGAGTAGCTCCACCTTTTCTATCTCCCGATATACCGGTTCCCCATCCCCATTTGAACATTCGAGGCGACCCACCTAAGTTTTCCGTTGATAATTTCGATACTTGGCAATTTGAGTTTCGCTCTCATGTTTGCAGTGCCTCCAATGAACTTTGGAGAATCATCTTGGAAGGCTTCAAGCCCTACAACCCCGACAAGTTGACTAGAAGAGAAGCGGTTGATAGTCAACTCAACAACACCGCCTTGCACATGATTCAAACTAGTGTGGGGACACAAGAGTTGCCTCGTGTTCGGAACTACACCACCGCCAAGGAAGCTTGGGATGGGTTGGCCGCTAGTTGCATTGGAAGTGAGAGCACGAGAAGGAACAAGTATAATGCTCTTCGGAATCAAGCCGAAGGATTCATGAGGCTACCGGATGAAGATCATCAAGTCATGTATGGAAGACTTCTCATCGTTGCCGATGCCTTCCGGCTTAGTGGTGCCACCCACATCAATGACTCTTGGATCAAGGAGAAGTACATTGAATGCATGATGCCGTTTGTACCCATTGATGTCAAGACCCTTGTTGGGAGAGAATGCTATTCCTCTCTCTCATCTCAAGATGCCGTGCACGAGATGCAAGCCCTCAAGGTGCTCGAGCAAAACTCTCATGATTCTCGCAATCGTGCCATTGGTATGTCAAAAGGGAACAATCTTGCCTTGATGGTCAACCCCGTAGAAGAAGTGTACCCTCAAGAACAATATAGGGCATCTTGGAGTATGTCCTATCCGGAAGATTTGGAATGCCACTATCATGATCACATGGCCTTCCATGCAAAGTCATTTTGGGTTGATCCCTCCAAGGCCAAGGAAGACAACATCAAGAGAAACCACAAAAGTGGGTTCACTAGCTTTGGTCCAAAGACAAGATCATGCTACAATTGTGATGACAAGCGCCACTTCATTGCCGAATGCCCCTATGAGAATAGAGAGCTTCATAATGGAAGGCTCATTCCCAAGGACAAGAGCAAAGACACAAAGGGCAAATATTCAAAAGCCCCCAACAAGAAATTCTACAACAACAAGACCAAGAAGGGCAAGAGGCCTCCAAGAGTTGTGCTAGTGACTAGGGAAGAGTATTCTACCGATGAAGTTGAAAGCTCTAGTGATGATGAAGGAGAAAGCTCAAAGGAAGTGGCCGCCATTGTCACTACCAACATTCCCTCTTCATCTCTCTTTGAATCCCCCAATGAGAATCCTCATATCAAGAATGCACATTGCTTCATGGCAAAGTCCTCCTTGGACACATCTATTGTGCTATCAACTCAAGAAGAATATACCTCCGGAGATGATGATGTTGATGATGAAGAAGATGCAACCTCTAATGGATTGGTCGCTCTTGCCTCCCTCTCCACTAACTCTTCATCACCAAGTGAATCCCTCAATGAGGTCATTCATGTGGAGGAAGAAAGTTGTCTCATGGCTAAAATCTCCGAGGTATCATCTCCTAGCCCCTCTATGCCTAACATATCAAGTGATCTAGGGGTTGATGATGCTAGTCTAAAAGTGAAACAAGAAATGCTAGAGTTTGATGAATTCATTTTTAACCTACAAGGTAACAACAAAAAGCATGTTTCAAATCTCATGGCTCGTTTAGCTCAACAAAATGATACTCTTGAGAAAAAGGGTCAAATAGAGAGAGAAGACTCTCTTGAAATCCATGCTCTTAAAAATGCTCTTGAGGAAAGTCAAGAAACTATAGCTTCTCTTGAGGAGAGGCTAGAAAATCTTGAAGAGCCTCAAGATAAACTTAACAAGCTCACTAAAGCTAGAGATCTTGCTAGGGCTAAGACTAAATTGCTTAAAAAGGAAATGGCCCAATTTGGTGTTGATCATGAGAAACTTGTGAAGGATCTAGATGAACTAGACAAAGCTCACAAAGCTTTGAAGAGTGAATACACTCTCCTATCCAAGTCAAATGAGCAACTTCAAATTAGGCTTGCTTCATATGATGTGCCTAGTTCCTCTACTCCTTCATGTGATCATGCAAATATTATTGAGGAAAATGCTAGGTTGAAGGATGAACTTGCTAAGGCCTCCTCTCCCCAAAGTAAACTTTCTTTGGATGATCTTTTGAGTAAGCAAAGATCAAACAATGGGAAGGAGGGCCTAGGTTTTAATGCCAAGGCAAAGAAGGCAAACAAGCAAAAGGCCAAGCCCGCACAAGAGAAGAAGAAAGCTATCACCAATGGTGAAGCCCCTAAGGGCAACACCATTAATGATGATGATGCGGGAAATGCTAACCCTCACTATGTTCTATTTAAAGATTATTATGGTGATGTTTATGCTAAATATGTTGGCCCATATGATGGTTATGTTGCTTGGTCTATTTGGGTCCCAAAGACCCTTGTTGCTAACAAAAGAGGACCCATTGAGAAATGGGTACCTAAATCCAAGAATTGATCTCATGTAGGACTATGCCGCCGGAGGTTCAAAATGGGTACTTGATAGTGGATGTACAAGTCATATGACCGGCGGCAAGAACCTCGTCAAGGAGTTGAGGCCCAACATAAACAATATCACCGTCTCCTTTGGCGATAATTCTACATCCGAGGTATTGGGTTTTGGCAAGGTTGTGGTTGCACACAACATAACACTTGTGGATGTCATGCTTGTCAAAACCCTTGGTTACAATTTGCTTTCCGTTTCCGCCCTTGGCAAGATGGGTTTCGCCGTCTTTATTGATAAAGATATTGTGGTCCTCTTGTGGAGCAAGACTCTAAAAGTCGCTTTCGTTGGGTATCGCAAACATAACTTGTATGTGGTGGACTTTTCGGGGACCACCACTTCAAGTGCGATGTGCCTATTCGGAAAGGCGGATGTGGGTTGGTTGTGGCATCGCCGCTTAGCCCATGTCAACATGAGAACTTTGCAAAGTCTTCACAAGGGGAACCATATTGTGGGACTAATGGAAAATGTTTCTTTTGCCAAAGATCGTGTTTGTAGGGCTTGTGTTGAAGGCAAAATGCATGACTCTCCGCATCCAAGCAAGACTATCATCTCTTCCAAGAGGATCTTGGAGCTCCTTCATGTGGATCTCTTTGGTCCCGTTACTCATGCAAGTCTTGGTGCGAAGAAACATTGCTTGGTGATTGTTGATGATTACTCAAGATACACTTGGGTCTACTTTCTCAAGACGAAAGATGAGACTCAACAAATATTCATTGACTTTGCTACCGAGGTGCAACGCCAACACAACCTCCTCATTATGGCAATAAGAAGTGACAACGGCTCCGAGTTCAAGAACTACACACTCAATGATTTTCTTAGTGATGAGGGGATTCGTCATCAATATTCCGCTGCTTACACCCCTCAACAAAATGGTGTTGTGGAGAGGAAGAACCGGACTCTTATGGATATGGCAAGATCTATGATGGCGGAGTATAAATCCCGCTATAACTTTTGGGCCGAAGCCATCTCCACCGCTTGCCACTCTTCTAACCGGCTCTATCTCCGCAAGGGATTGAACAAGACTCCATATGAAATACTCACCGGCAACAAGCCTAATATCTCATACTTCAAGGTGTTCGGTTGTAAGTGTTTCTACAAAATCAAAGGAGTTCGTTTGTCTAAATTCGCTCCTAAAGCTTTGGAGGGTATATTTGTTGGTTACGGTGCCGAATCTCACACTTATAGAGTCTTTGATATAGCCTCCGGGATTATCATCGAATCTTGTAGTGTGAGGTTCGAAGAAAATGATAGCTCCCAAGTGGGGCAAGTTGATGTATGTGCAGGTGATGAAATACCTCAAGATGCCATAGTAAGAATGGGTGTGGGATTTTTCCGCCCCATTGAGGGACACGGTGTGGCGTCTCGGGAAGAACTATGCTCTACCACGGTGGAGCCCTCATCCTCTCAACATCAACAAACCCCATCCCTTGAAGCTAATGATGCACCAACCCAAGAACAAGAAGAAAACCCTCCCTCTCATGAACAAGATCAAGGACAAGATCAACCAAGAATTCATGATGGCTCCGATGAGTATCCATTTGATATTTGCGCTTCACCAAATATTGTCCAAGATCAAGCACATGAGGATGAGCATTCTCAAGAAATTGAGGAAGCTCAAATTGAAGGTCAAGACGGGGACCCAAATGATCAAGTTGATCAAGTGACACCTCCAAGGCCTAAAAGAACCAAGGAGGAGATCGAGGCCCGTCGTCTAGCAAGAAGAGATAGGATCCTTGAAATTCGTGGACACACTCATGACAAGGTCCTTGGTGATGTTCGAGCAAAGGTCTCCACAAGAAGGCAATTGGCTAACTTTAGCAATCATCATGCTTATATCTCCGTAGTGGAACCCAAGAAAGTATTTGAAGCCCTTGAAGATTCGGATTGGGTGGAAGCCATGCACGAGGAACTCAACAACTTCAAGCGCAACAAAGTGTGGACCTTAGTAGAGAAGCCAAAGGAGTGCCGCAATGTTATAGGCACTAAATGGATATTCAAGAACAAGCAAGATGAGTTTGGAAATATTGTGAGGAACAAGGCAAGATTGGTGGCTCAAGGTTTCTCTCAAGTTGAAGGAATTGACTTTGGAGAGACCTATGCTCCCGTGGCTCGTCTTGAGTCCATCCGTATCCTTCTTGCTTATGCATCGCATCATAACTTTAAGTTACAACAAATGGATGTTAAAAGTGCATTTCTTAATGGTCCTTTGCATGAAGAGGTTTATGTTAAGCAACCCCCGGGGTTTGAGGATCTCAACTTTCCTAACCATGTCTACAAGCTTGATAAAGCACTTTATGGTCTCAAACAAGCTCCTAGAGCTTGGTACGAGCACCTTAAAGAATTGTTGGTAGACCGTGGGTTTGATGTTGGGCTAATCGATCCCACTCTTTTTACTAAGAGGGTTAATGGGGAGCTTTTCGTTTGCCAATTATATGTTGATGATATTATCTTTGGCTCTACTAACCAAGCTTTCAATGATGAATTTTCAAAGCTTATGACCGATAGGTTTGAGATGTCTATGATGGGAGAGATGAAGTTCTTCCTTGGTTTTGAGATCAAGCAATTGAGAGAAGGAACCTTCATCAATCAAGCAAAATATCTCCAAGACATGCTCAAGAGGTTCAAGATGACCGAGTTGAAGGGTGTAGCCACTCCTATGGTTACTAAATGTCATCTTGCACTTGATCCCAATGGTAAAGAGGTGGATCAAAAGGTATATCGCTCCATGATTGGATCCTTGCTTTACCTTTGTGCATCTAGACCGGACATAGTGTTGAGTGTTGGTGTGTGTGCAAGGTATCAAGCTTCTCCTAAAGAGAGTCACATGATGGCTCTCAAAAGAATCTTTCGATATTTGGTTGATACCCCAAGATATGGTATTTGGTACCCAGTGTTGGGCCTCCAAGAGCAGAGGTTTGTAGAACAACAGCAAGTTTTCCTTAAGTGGATCACCCAAGGTTTATCGAACTCGGGAGGAAGAGGTCAAAGATATCCCACTCAAGCAACCCTGCAATCACGATACAAGAAGTCTCTTGTGTCCCCAACACACCTAATACACTTGTCAGATGTATAGGTGCACTAGTTCGGTGAAGAGATAGTGAAATACAAGTATTATGGATGTATATGAGTGGTAATAGTAATCTGAATAAAATATGGCAGCGAGTAAACATGCAACAGAACAGTAAGTAAGCGGTGTTTGCAGTATTGGAAACAAGGCCTAGGGATCATACTTTCACTAGTGGACACTCTCAACATTGATCGCATAATAAATAATAACTTCTCTCATTTATGCTACATACACTCTTGTTTGATAATGAACACCATTCGTTGCGTAGGATTACACGAACCCTCAATGCCGGAGTTAACAAGCTCCACAACATTCGATATTCATGTTTAAGTAACCTTAGAGCATAATAGATCTTTGCAAAATAGACCGAGTACTAACATAGCATACACACTGTCACCTTTACACTATGAAGGGGGAATAAATCACATCAATACTATCATAGCGATAATCAACTCCATAACCTACAAGAGATTATGATCATAATCTACGACAAGAACTACACGATGCACACACTGTCACCATTACACCATGCAGGAGGAATAGACTACTTTAATAACATCACATGAGTAGCACATAGACTAGTAGCGATACAAAGCACATTGCAATCATAAAGGGATATAAATAAGCACTTCACTATGCCATTCATAATAGTGAATAAGTATTCTGTGAAATATAGCCTAAGAGACCCACACGGTGCACACACTGTCACCTTTACATACGTGGGACAAGGAGTCTCCGGAGATCACATAAGTAAAATCCACTTGACTAGCATAATGACATCTAGATTACAAGCATCATCATATGAATCTCAATCATGTAAGGCAGCTCATGAGATTATTGTATTGAAGTACATAGGAGAGAGATGAACCACATAGCTACCGGTACAGCCCTTAGCCTCGATGGAGAACTACTCCCTCCTCATGGGAGCAGCGTTGATGAAGATGGCGGTGGAGATGGCAGCGGTGTCGATGGAGAAGCCTTCGGGGGCACTTCCCGTCCCGGCGGCGTGCCGGAACAGAGACTCCTGTCCCCCAGATCTTGGCTTCGCGATGGCGGCTCTGGAACTTTTCTCGTACCGTGGCTTATTCGTATCGGGGTTTTAGGTCAGGGAGCTTATATAGGCGAAAGGGGAGCCTCGGAGGGGCCCTGGTGGGGCCAGACAACAGGCCGCCCTCCGCCGCGCCGCCACCATGTGTGGTGGGCCTGTGGCCCCCTCTGGCGACTCTCGGTGTCTGGAAGCTTCGTGAAAATAGGGTCTGGGCATTGATTTCGTCCGATTCCGAGAATATTTCCTTACTAGGATTTCTGAAACCTAAAACAGCAGAAAACATGAACTGGCACTTCGGCATCTCGTCAATAGGTTAGTTCCGGAAAATGCATCAAAACATCATAAAGTGTGAACAAAACATGTAGGTATTGTCATAAAACAAGCATGGAACATCAGAAATTATAGATACGTTGGAGACGTATCAGCATCCCCAAGCTTAGTTCCTACTCGTCCTCGAGTAGGTAAACGATAACACAAATAATTTCTGAGGTGACATGCTACCATCATAATCTTGATCAACATTATTGTAAAGCATATGACATGAATGGAGTGATTCAAAGCAATGATCTATAGTTTGCTAACAAATAGATAACATATAGCAAAACTTTTCATGAATAGTACTTTCAAGACAAGCATCAAAAAGTCTTGCATAAGAGTTAACTCATAAAGCAATAAGTTCAAAGTAAAGGCATCGAAGCAACACAAAGGAAGATATAAGTTTCAGCAGTTGCTTTCAACTTTCAACATGCATATCTCATGGATAATTGTCAACATAGAGTAATATGATGAATGCAAATAAGCAAGTATGTAAGAATCAATGCACAGTTGACACAAGTGTTTGCTTCTAAGGTGGAAGGAAATGGGTAAACTGACTCAACAATAAAGTAAAAGATAGGCCCTTCGCAGAGGGAAGCAGAGATTAAATCATGTGCTAGAGCTTTTCAAGTTTTGAAATCATATAGAGAGCATAAAAGTAAAATTTTGAGAGGTGTTTGTTGTTGTCAACGAATGGTAATGGGTACTCTAACTACCTTATCAACAGACTTTCAAGAGCGGCTCCCATGAAGGACGTTATCTCTACCACCAAGGTAGATCATCCCTCTTCTCTTTTGTTTACACATGTACTTTAGTTTTTATTTATTAGATGACACCCCCCCAACCTTTTGCTTACACAAGCCATGGCTAACCGAATCCGGGTGCCTTCCAACATTCACATACCATGGAGGAGTGTCTATTTACAAATTTAAGTTGATTACTGATAGATCAGAGCAAAACATGTGAAGAGAATTATTAATGAAAGTTAATTAATTGGGGCTGGGAACCCCATTGCCAGCTCTTTTTGCAAAATTATTGGATAAGCGGATGAAGCCACTAGTCCATTGTGAAAGTCTGTCAGAAGTAAATGACAAGATCGAAAGATAAAACACCACATACTTCCTCATGAGCTATAAAACATTGACACAAATAAGAGATAATAACTTTTGAATTGTTTAAAGGTAGCACATGAAGTATTTACTTGGAATGGCAGGAAATACCACATAGTAGGTAGATATGGTGGACACAAATGGCATGGGTTTTGGCTCAAGGTGTTTGGATGCACGAGAAGTATTTCCTCTCAGTACAAGGCTTTGGCTAGCAAGGTTGTTTGAAGCAAACACAAGTATAAACCGGTACAACAAAACTTACATAAGAACATATTGCAAGCATTATAAGACTCTACACTGTCTTCCTTGTTGCTCAAACACTCTTACCAGAAATTATCTAGACTTAGAGAGACCAATCATGCAAACCAAATTTCAACAAGCTCTACAGTAGTTCTTCACTACTAGATTTAAACTACATGATGCAAGAGTAAACATGATCTATGAGAGCTCAAAACAATTGCCAAGTATCAAATTATTCAAGACCATATGAAGCATTTTCTGATTCCAACCAAATAGCAACAAGTGAAGCGATCAACTTTCGCCCTTGAACATTAAAAGCATAAACGAAGAACACTAGTGTTCATATGAAAAAGCGTGCTCTCTCCCACACAAGGATGAACTTATTCAGAGAATGAAAATAACAAAACAAAAATAAAAGCACACAGACGCTCCAAGTAAAGTACATAAGATGTGATGAATAAAAATATAGTTTCACTAGAAGTGACCTGATAAGTTGTCGATGAAGAAGGGGATGCCTTGGGCATCCCCAAGCTTAGATGCTTGAGTCTTCTTAAAATATGCAGGGATGAACCACCGGGGCATCCCCAAGCTTAGACCTTTCACTCTTCTTGATCATAGTATATCACCCTCTTCTATTGACCCTTGAAAACTTCTGCCACACCAAACTTCAAGCAAACTCATTAGAGGGTTAGTGCATAATAAAATTCACATGTTCAGAGGTGACACAATCATTCTTAACACTTTTGGACATTGCACAAAGCTTCTGAAAGTTAATGGAACAAAGAAACCCATTCAACAAAGCAAAAGCGGCAATGCGAAATAAAAGGCAGAATCTGTCAAAAACAGAACAGTCCGTAAAGATGAATCTGGCAGGGGCACTTAACTTGCTCAAATGGAAAAACTCAAAACTAATGAAAGTTGCATACATATCTGAGGATCACACACGTAAATTTGTAGATCTTTTTGATTTTTTTGAAGAGACTTCTGCTCAAATTCGTGACAGACAGCAAATCTGTTTCTGCGCAGTAATCCAAATCTAGCATCAACTTTGCCATAGAGACTTTACTTGGCACAAAAACTTGATAAGGAGAGGTTGCTACAGTAGTAAACAACTTCCAAGACTCAAATATAAAACAAAAGTGCTGTAGTAAAATAAACACATGGGTTATCTTCCAAGAAGTTCTTTCTTTATAGCCATTAAGATGGGCTCAGCAGTTTTAATGATCTCGCAAGAAATAGAGTTGAAGCAAAAGAGAGCATCAAGAAGCAAATTAAAAACACATTTAAGCCTAACCCACTTCCTATGAAAAGGAATCTTGTACACAAATAAATTCATGAAGAACAAAGTGGTAAGCATAGAAAAGCAACACAAGCGCAATTTCAAGATTTTCAACATAAAGAGGGGAAACTTAATATTATTAAGATGCATATAACCATGTTTCCCTCTCTCATAATAACTTTCAGTAGCATCATGAACAAACTCAACAATATAACTATCACATAAAACATTCTTGTCATGAGCCATATGCATAAAATTATTACTCTCCACATAAGCATAATCAATTTTATTAGTTGTAGTGGGAGCAAATTCAACAAAGTAGCTATCATTATTATTCTCATCAAGTGTAGGAGGCATAGTATAATCATAATAAAATTTACTCTCCATAGTAGGCGGCACCAAAAGACCATTATCATTATAATCATCATAAATAGGAGGCAAAGTATCATCAAAGAAAATTTTCTCCTCAATGCTTGGGGGACTAAAAATATCATGCTCATCAAAACCAGCTTCCCCAAGCTTAGAATTTTCCATATCATTAACAACAATGGTGTTCAAAGCGTTCATACTAATATCATTGCTACTAGCATGCAAATAAGATTCCATAGGTTTTTTAATTTTCGCAGCAAACAATCCATGTCTTAACTCAGGAAATAGAATAAGAAGCTCATTGTTACTTTCCATTATGCCTAACTAGTGTAAACAAGAAACCAAAAGATGCAATTGCAGGATCTAAAGGAAATAGCTTCGAGTACTTACAACGGCGCCGGAAAATAGCTTAGTAGCCGAGATCCGGAGTGTGAGTACCTTTTACCTTTCCTCCCCGGCAACGGCGCCAGAAATTTAGCTTGATGTCTACGGGTGCTTCTATTCTTGTAGACAGTGTTGGGCCTCCAAGAGCAGAGGTTTGTAGAAGCAGAAGTTTTCCCTTAAGTGGATCACCCAAGGTTTATCAAACTCAGGGAGGAAGATGTCAAAGATATCCCTCTCAACCCCGCAATCACGATACAAGAAGTCTCTTGTGTCCCCAACACACCTAATACACTTGTCGGATGTATAGGTGCACTAGTTCGGCGAAGAGATAGTGAAATACAAGTAGTATGGATGTATATGAGTGGTAATAGTAATCTGAATAAAATATGGCAGCGAGTAAACATGCAATAGAACAGTAAGTAAGCGGTGTTTGCAGTATTGGAAACAAGGCCTAGGGATCATACTTTCACTAGTGGACACTCTCAACATTGATCGCATAATAAATAATAACTTCTCTCATTTGTGCTACATACACTCTTGTTTGATAATGAACACCATTCATTGCGTAGGATTACACGAACCCTCAATGCCGGAGTTAACAAGCTCCACAACATTCGATATTCATGTTTAAGTAACCTTAGAGCATAATAGATCTTTGCAAAATAGACCGAGTACTAACATAGCATACACACTGTCACCTTTACACTATGAAGGGGGAATAAATCACATCAATACTATCATAGCGATAATCAACTCCATAACCTACAAGAGATTATGATCATAGCCTACGACAAGAACTACACGATGCACACACTGTCACCATTACACCATGCAGGAGGAATAGACTACTTTAATAACATCACATGAGTAGCACATAGACTAGTAGCGATACAAAGCACATTGCAATCATAAAGGGATATAAATAAGCACTTCACTATGCCATTCATAACAGTGAATAAGTATTCTGTGAAATATAGCCTAAGAGACCCACACGGTGCACACACTGTCACCTTTACACACGTGGGACAAGGAGTCTCCGGAGATCACATAAGTAAAATCCACTTGACTAGCATAATGACATCTAGATTACAAGCATCATCATATGAATCTCAATCATGTAAGGCTCATAAGATTATTGTATTGAAGTACATAGGAGAGAGATGAACCACATAGCTACCGGTACAGCCCTTAGCCTCGATGGAGAACTACTCCTCTCATGGGAGCAGCAGCGTGATGAAGATGGCGGTGGAGATGGCAGCGGTGTCGATGGAGAAGCCTTCCGGGGCACTTCCCCGTCCCGGCGTGCCGAACAGAGGCTCCTGTCCCCCGATCTTGGCTTCGATGGCGCGGCCTGGAACTTTTCTCGTACGTGGCTTATTCAGATCGGGGTTTTAGGTCGGGAGCTTATAGCGAAAGGGGGAGCTCGGAGGGGCCCCGGGGGCGGACAACCGCCGCCCCCTCGCCGCGCGCCACCATGTGTGGTGGGCCTGTGGCCCCCTCTGCGACTTCGGGTGTTCTGAAGCCCGGAAATAGGGTTTGGGCATTGATCCGATTCCAGAATATTTCCTTACTAGGATTTGAAACCAAAACAGCGAAAACAGGAACTGGCACTTCGGCATCTCGTCAATAGGTTAGTTAGGAAAATGCATCAAAACATCATAAAGTGTGAACAAAACATGTAGGTATTGTCATAAAACAAGCATGGAACATCAGAAATTATAGATACGTTGGAGACGTATCATACCCCAAGATATGGTATTTGGTACCCCAAAGGCTCAAGCTTTATTCTCAATGGATATACCGATGCGGATTGGGCGGGTGACAAGGATGATAGGAAATCAACTTCCGGGGCTTGCCAATTCCTTGGTAGGTCCTTGGTGTGTTGGTCTTCTAAGAAGCAAAATTGCATATCTCTCTCCACCGCCGAAGCCGAATATGTTGCCGCCGCAAGTGGATGCACTCAATTGTTATGGATGAGGCAAACTTTAAAGGAATATGGTGTCATTTGTGACAAAGTGCCTCTATTATGTGACAATGAAAGTGCCATCAAGATTGCCTATAATCCGGTGCAACATTCAAGAACGAAGCATATTGAGATCCGGAATCATTTCATTAGGGATCATGTTGCCCGTGGTGATATTGAGCTTATCTATGTTCCTACCAAAGATCAACTTGCCGATATATTCACGAAGCCTCTTGATGAAGCAAGGTTCTCTTATTTGAGGAATGAGCTAAATATCATTGATTCAAGGAGTATAGCTTGACCATCTTGCAAACACACCTTCATCTCAAAACTTTATTTGGTTTAGATGTGGGCATGGAAATAGGGGGAGTGCGGTTTAAACTATTGAGCTATCCCTCCCCCCATAATGCCAACATTAAATAAAATCATTCTCTTTATATCATATAATGATATGTGAGCTTCAATGATGAGTAGTGGTTTTGGGCCCAAGATATATCTTCGCGGTGCCATGCCATAACACTCATATATGGTGGCCTAGGCCACCACACTCTTCTTTGAGAAGAGTTGGAGTTATTTGGATCTTATCGCCTTTTATTTGACAACTCCATGTTCTTATGGGAAATCACTCTAGTTTGGCCTTATTTGCTCATATCTTGCAAACTTGAGTGATCATGTACCATTAACAGTTTGTTTCCTCTAAACCTAAGCCTACACTCTCCTATAAGCCACTTCCATCTTGCTCATTTGTCATGTTTGGTAAAAACTTGGAGTTTGAGGATTTTCGATCGGATGATCTAGGTTTGCCCCATCTTATTGGTGAATTTGCTTCCTATATGTGACGTGATACATTATTGCATCACATATGAGTTTATGCAAATAACCAACTAAAGAGGCAGGATTTACTGATTCTGGAATTTAAAACCGGATAATCCCCCCAGGCAACCCGGAAACGGCCCGGCCGGATTATCCGCCCTAAACTAGGGCCGGATTATCCGGCCAGGCAGATCTTGAAAGGGCTGAGGACGAGGCCGCGGGGGACGGTTCATACCACCCCCACGCGCCTCTCTCTCCTCTCTCTCCTCTCAAGATCGCCGGAGCCTCACCTCCTCGCCGGAGCCGCCCCGTCCACTCCCTCCCGGAGTTTTTGGGTGGATCGGGTGCTCCTCCCTCCTAGCTACCTTCTCCTCCAAGCGGCTTTCGCAATGGAAGCGGGTATGACTCACAACGTATCGATAATTTCTTATGTTCCATGCCACTTTATTGATGATACCTACATGTTTTATGCACATTATATGTCATATTTATGCATTTTCTGAACTAACCTATTAACAAGATGTCGAAAGCGCTTGTCAGTTTTTTGGTTTCAGAAATCCTAGTAAGGAAATATTCTCGGAATTGGACGAAATCTTCGCCCGGTCCTATTTTTCCACGAAGCTTCCGGAAGTCCGAAGGAGAGACGAAGAGGGGCCACGAGGCCACACCCTAGGGCGGCGCGCCCCCTTGGCCGCGCGCCCCGTGGTGGGGCCCTCGTGCCGCCTCTTAACTCGCCCTTCGCCTACAAATAGCCTCCGTGACGAAACCCCCAGCACCAGAGCCACGATACGGAAAACCTTCCGGAGACGCCGCCGCGAATCCCATCTCGGGGATTCGGAGATCGCCTCCGGCACCCCCGGAGAGGGGATTCATCTCCTGAGGACTCTTCATCGCCATGATCGCCTCCGGAGTGATGAGTGAGTAGTTCACCCCTGGACCATGGGTCCATAGCAGTAGCTAGATGGTCGTCTTCTCCTTATTGTGCTTCATTGTTGGATCTTGTGAGCTGCCTAACATGATCAAGATCATCTATATGTAATTCTATATGTTGTGTTTGTCGGGATCCGATGGATAGAGAGTACTATGATTATGGTGATTATCAATCTATTGTTTATGTGTTGTTTATGATCTTGCATGCTCTCCGTTATTAGTAGAGGCTCTGGCCAAGTTTTTACTCTTAACTCCAAGAGGGAGTATTTATGCTCGATAGTGGGTTCATGCCTTCATTGACACCTGGGACATGACAGAAAGTTCTAAGGTTGTGATGTGTTGCCACTAGGGATAAAACATTGATTCTATGTCTAAGGATGTAGTTGTCTATTACATTACGCACCATACTTAATGCAATTGTCTGTTGCTTAGCAACTTAATACCGAATGGGGTTCGGATGATAACCTGAAGGTGGACTTTTTAGGCATAGATGCGGTTGGATGGCGGTCTATGTACTTTGTCGTAATGCCCAATTAAATCTCACTATATTTATCATATCATGTATATGCATTGTTATGCCTTTCTCTATTTGTCAATTGCCCACTGTAATTTGTTCACCCAACATGCTTTTATCTTATGGGAGAGACACCTCTAGTGAATGTGGACCCCGGTCCTATTCTTTACATAGCATACAATCTACTGCAATTGTGTTTTACTGTTTTCTTTGCAAACATCTTCCACTCGATACGTTTAATCCTTTGTTACAGCAAGCCGGTGAGATTGACAACCTCACTGCTTCGTTGGGGCAAAGTACTTGGGTTGTGTTGTGCAGGTTCCGCGTTGGCGCCGGAATCGTGTTGCGTCGCATCACATTTCGCGACCATCAACCTTCAACGTGCTTCTTGGCTCCTCCTGGTTCGATCAACCTTGGTTTCTTTCTGAGGAAAACTTGCCACTGTGCGCATCATACCTTCCTCTTGGGGTTCCCAACGGACGTGTGAGTTACACGCATCAAGCTCTTTTTCTGGCGCCGTTGCCGGGAGATCAAGACACGCTGCAAGGGGAGTCTCCACTTCTCAATCTCTTTACTTTGTTTTTGTCTTGCTTTATTTTATTTACTACTTTGTTTGCTGCACCTAAACAAAACACAAAAAAATTAGTTGCTAGTTTTACTTTATTTACCGTCTTGCTCTCTATATCAAAAACACAAAAAAATTAGTTACTTGTCTTTACTTTATTCGCCTTGTTTACTTTTTGCTTATTGCATCATGTTTCCTTTTAATTTCACCACAAAAGACATACCGGTAGGACGTGGGTCCATAGTTGGGAGAAATAATATAGAAGAATTTTTCAATCATGTTAGTATTACTGAAGATTTTGAAGATAGACACTTGGTAGAACTTGCACCTACCTATGAAATTGTTGCTGCTTTAGTTCGCATGTTGGAAACTAAATTTGTTAATCTCAATCCTATAATCCAACACATGTTTCTTACACTTGGTGATATGGAAGAAGGGGAAAAGAAAGATTTTGTTTTAGAAACCCTTCTTAGAGAATTTGGTGGTCTAGCAAGAGAGGCTAGAAAGGTTTTTGCTAAATTTAATATGCTAGGTTCTCATACCAATTTTATTGGTCTCCTTGAAAAAATGGACATGGATAGAATAAGGTACACTAATAACATTAATGATGGTGGGGAGATCAAAGCACCAATACCATGTAAACTCCTAGCTATGAATGATGCACTAGAAAATAACTATGCTTGGCTTGTTCCCGAAAATTTGTTCGATGAGAGTAGCAAGCCCAAGACTAATGAAAAGGGAGACGCTAAAACTTATATATCAAACATACTATGCTTAGTTGAGAAAACTCCCAACACCCCTGGTAATGATGTTGATGCTTCTACTCTCGATGTTACTTGATTTGCACTTTCTGCGCCTAAAGGCGTTAAAGAAAAGCGCTTATGGGAGACAACCCATGTTTTTACTACAGCAATTTTTTGTTTTGTTGAGTCTTGAAGTTGTTTACTACTGTAGCAACCTCTCCTTATCATGTTTTTGTGCCAAGTAAAGTTTCTATGTCAAAGTTGATGT
Source organism: Lolium multiflorum (assembly GCA_030979885.1). Lineage (NCBI taxonomy): Eukaryota > Viridiplantae > Streptophyta > Magnoliopsida > Poales > Poaceae > Lolium > Lolium multiflorum. The sequence goes on along the minus strand of JAUUTY010000201.1, from coordinate 3,981 downwards.
TATATTTGGGATCGCTGCGCAGAAACAGCATTGCTGTCTGTCACGAATCTGGGCACAGTCTCTGTAGAAAATTCGAAAAAATCTGCCAATTTACGAGCGTGATCCTCGATATGTACGCAACTTTCATTAGTTTTGAGTTTTTCCATTTGAGCAAGTCTGGTGCGCTTTAAATTGCCTTTACTTGACCGTTCGTTTTTGATGTACTCCGCTTTATTTCGCATTGCCTCTTTTGCTATGTTGATCTTCTTTGATCCACTAATGTCCAGTAGCTTTATGCAATGTCCAGAAGTGTAAAGAATGATTGTGTCACCTCTGAATGTGTGAATTATTAATTGTGCACTAACCCTCTAATGAGTTTGCTTGAAGTTTGGTGTGAAGGAAGTTTTCAAGGGTCAAGAGAGGAGAATGATATACTATGATCAAGAGGAGTGAAAGCTCTAAGCTTGGGGATGCCCCTGGTTCACCCTTGCATATTCTAAGAAGACTCAAGCGTCTAAGCTTGGGGATGCCCAAGGCATCCCCTTCTTCATCGACAACATCATCAGGTTCCTCCCCTGAACTATATTTTTATTCAGTCACATCTTGTGTTCTTTACTTGGAGCGTCGGTTTGTTTTTGTTTTTGTTTTTGTTTGAATAAAATGGATCCTAGCATTCACTTTGTTGGAGAGAGACACGCTCCGCTGTTGCATATGGACACATGTGTCCTAAGGCGAATTTCTTCTTCGTTAAATTGTTATATGGTTGGAATTGGAAAATGCTACATGTAGTAATTCTAAAATGTCTTGGATAATGTGATACTTGGCAATTGTTGTGCTCATGTTTAAGCTCTTGCATCATATGCTTCGCACCCATTAATGAAGAAATACATAGAGCTTGCTAAAATTTGATTTGCATATTTGGTCTCTAAGGTCTAGATAATATCTAGTATTGAGTTTTGAACAACAAGGAAGACGGTGTAGAGTCTTATAATGTTTACAATATGTCTTTTATGTGAGTTTTGCTGCACTTGTTCATCCTTGAGTTTGCTTCAAATAACCTTGCTAGCCTAAACCTTGTATCGAGAGGGAATACTTCTCATGCATCCAAAATCCTTGAGCCAACTACTATGCCATTTGTGTCCACCATACCTACCTACTACATGGTATTTCTCCGCCATTCCAAAGTAAATTGCTTGAGTGCTACCTTTTAAAATTCCATCATTCACCTTTGCAATATATAGCTCATGGGACAAAATAGCCTTAAAAACTATCGTAGTATTGAATATGTACTTATGCACTTTATCTTTTATTAAGTTGCTTGTTGTGCGATAACCATGCTTCCGGGGAACGCCATCAACTATTGTTGAATATCATGTGAGTTGCTATGCATGTCCGTCTAGTCAAGGATCTATCATTTTAGTGGTTGGAGTAAGCAAAATTGTTAGAGAAGAACATTGGGCCGCTAACTAAAGCCATGAATCATGGTTAGTTTCAGCTTTGGACATATATCCTCAATCATATGAGAATAATAATCATTGCTACATGCTTATGCATTTAAGAGGAGTCCATTAGCTGTTGTCCATGTTGTCCCGGGATGGATGTCTAAGTTGAGAATAATCAAAAGCGAAAAATCCAAAATGCGAGCTTTCCTTAGACCTTTGTACAGGCTGCATGGAGGTACCCCTTTGTGACACTTAGTTGAAACATGGCATGCAAAGATCCAGTCCAAGCTAAGTAGACGAGGTGCGGCACTATTAGTATACTATGCATGAGGTTTGCAACTTGTAAGATATAATTACATAACTCATATGCTTTATTACTAACGTAGACAAAATTGTTTCATGTTTTCAAAATAAAAGCTCTAGCACAAATGCAGGCAATCGATGCTTTCCTCTTTTGAAGGACCTTTACTTTTATTTTTGAGTCAGTTTACCTATCTCCCCACCTTTAGAAGCAAACACTTGTGTGAACTGTGCATTGATTCCTACATACTTGCATATTGCACTTGTTATATTACTTTATGTTGACAATATCCATGAGATATACATGTTATAAGTTGAAAGCAACCGCTGAAACTTAATCTTCCTTTGTGCTGCTTCAATACCTTTACTTTGATTTATTGCTTTATGAGTTAACTCTTATGCAAGACTTATTGATGCTTGTCTAGAAGTACTATTCATGAAAAGTCTTTGCTATATGATTCACTTGTTTACTCATGTCATTACCTTTGTTTTGATCGCTGCATTCATTACATATGTTTACAAATAGTATGATCAAGATTATGATGGCATGTCACTTCGGAAATTATCTTTGTTATCGTTTTACCTGCTCGGGACGAGCAGAACTAAGCTTGGGGATGCTGATACGTCTCCAACGTATCGATAATTTCTTATGTTCCATGCTACCTTATTGATGATACCTACATGTTTTATGCACATTATATGTCATATTTATGCATTTTCTGGAACTAACCTATTAACAAGATGCCGAAGAGCCGGTTGCTGTTTTCTGCTGCTTTTGGTTTCAGAAATCCTAGTAAGGAAATATTTCAATTGGACGAAATCTTCGCCAAGGGTCCTATTTTTGCAACGAAGACGAAGTCCGGAGGAGAGACGAAGAGGGGCCACGCAGGGGGCCACCCCAGGCTGCGCCCCCTTTTGGCCGCGCGCCCGTGGTGGGCCCCCGTGCCGCCTCTTGACCGCCCCCTCCGCCTACAAATAGCCTCCGTGACGAAACCCCCAGTACCGAGAGCGAATTCGGAAAACCTTCCAGAGACGCCGCCGCGAATCCCATCTCGGTGGATTCAGGAGATCGCCTTCGGAGAGGGGATTCATCTCCCTGAGGACTCTTCATCGCCATGATCGCCTGCGGAGTGATGAGGAGTAGTTCACCCCTCGACCATGGGTCCATAGAGGAGTAGCTAGATGGTCGTCTTCTCCTTATGAGCTTCATTGTTGGATCTTGTGAGCTGCCTAACATGATCAAGATCATCTATATGTAATTCTATATGTTGTGTTTGCCGGGGATCCGATGGATAGAGAGTACTAGGATTATGGTGATTATCAATCTATTGTTTATGTGTTGTTTATGATCTCGCATGCTCTCCGTTATTAGTAGAGGCTCTGGCCAAGTTTTTACTCTTAACTCCAAGAGGGAGTATTTATGCCTTCATTGACACCTGGGACAGTGACAGAAAGTTCTAAGGTTGTGATGTGCTGTTGCCACTAGAGATAAAACATTGATTCTATGTCTAAGGATGTAGTTGTCGATTACATTACGCACCATACTTAATGCAATTGTCTGTTGCTTAGCAACTTAATACTGAATGGGGTTCGGATGATAACCTGAAGGTGGACTTTTTAGGCATAGATGCAGTTGGATGGCGGTCTCTGTACTTTGTCGTAATGCCCAATTAAATCTCACTATATTTATCATATCATGTATATGCATTGTTATGCTCTTCTCTATTTGTCAATTGTCCGACTGTAATTTGTTCACCCAACATGCTTTTATCTTATGGGAGAGACACCTCTTGTGAACTGTGGACCCCGGCCCTATTCTTTACATAGCATATAATCTACAATACTTGTTTTACCGTTTTCTTTGCAAACATCTTCCACTCGATACGTTAATCCTCTTGTTACGCTGAAGCCTAAGAGATTGACAACCCCACTGCTTCGTTGGGGCAGCAGGCACTTGGGTTGTGTTGCAGGTTCCGCGTTGGCGCCGAATCCCCGGTGTTGCGCCGCATCACATTTCGTCACGAATTATCAACCTTCAACGTTTCTTGGCTCCTCCCTGTTCGATCAACCTTGGCTTCTTTCTCAGGAAAACTTGCCACCGTGCGCATCATACCTTCTCTTGGGGTTCCCAACCCGACGTGTACCCACGCATCATGACTCACAATCCCTAACCCTAGGTGTTGTGATTTGTATGTGCTATTTTCTCGGTGGATTTGGTGTCTAGTCGCTCCAAATCGTTTGTACCTGCATCGCTCTTGCA